>MPNW01000069.1:132786-148651 GCA_011800805.1 Hirudo medicinalis
CTTTTTCTTACTTTTCTAATCAAAAAAAAAATCATCAGCCTAAAAGAGGAGCTGTCCATCATCATCACGCATCATCATCATCATCATCGTCATCGTCATCGTCATCGTCATCATCATCGTCATCATCATCATCATCATCATCATCAACCACAACACAGTCCTTTTTTGAAAAAAGATGAAATGAAATTTACCGTTTTCGAAATTTTTCGTGTAAAAGACATCGGAGAAATTCCCGAATTTGTCGTCGTGTCCTTTGGCTCTGACTCTCACGGCGTAAGGCACGTTGGCATCAAGTCCAGCCAACTGGAAGCTGGAGAAAGGTCCCACAATGACCTTGAGTTTCGTTCCATGATCTATGATGTCGCGGGGGTAGTATTCGATCTGAAAGGTCAAAGTTTAATGCTATAGACTTATTTCTTATAATAGATATGACGTTTATTGACATTTTATTGGGAAGTTTTGTTATTATAATAAGGAGATGCTAGTGAAAAATGTTAAAAAATGCTTACAAATTTGGATGCGAACTATTTAAAAAAAAAGTCTGATTTTAAATCCCAAAAAAATAAATGAGAAGGGAAGAGAATCTGACCTCGTATCCTTTAATAGAGGCAGATGAAGGGGCAAATGGGGGATCCCACAGCAACTCGATGTCTGTTTGTGAAATGCGCCTCATTTTCAAGTTGGTCGGAGCACCAAGACCATCTACGAAAATGTTTGAAGTGGAACAAAACTGGAAAAAAAAAGTGAGAATTGCAAGCATTGTTCACTTTTATTCACCGACACAGACATGATTACGTTGCTATTTTAGCACATTTCCTGAAAATTTGAAAATTGTTCCTTCAAATGCCAGCCTTTCATGGACATTTTGTTTCAAGCCTTCACCGACATCGGTACATACTGGCAGTTCTTGCAGGAAGCAATCTTTTATTCCACTCATGCACTCGTATTTTCCGAAATAATCAAATTTTTCGAGGAGAAATTGAGACGTTGCTTGATTTAGAAGCAACAGCTCCTACATCAATTCTGAACTTGTTGCATGACTCTGACGCCTTGTTGCAACCACTAAGGAGGTCATAGAAAGTGTCAGACACTCACACTGTCCGAAGGTTCGAAAAGGCAGTTTGTTGCTCCAAGGTCCCGAACCCTTGCTCGTGTAAGCCCTGGCCTGGAAGATGTAGTCGGTATTGGTTGACAGCTTTTCGATGACTGTGCTTTTATCTGTGAGGTTGAAACATGTGGCTTCGTGTTGAATGTTCCGATTGTAATGCATGACCTGAAAAATTATGTTCTTTTAGCAATCATCTTAAGTAAAATCACTTATTAAATAACTTTAATGAAATATTCAAAGTAAACGTTTGTTATTTTTGGATTTATTCACAAACACAACTCGCAAAGGTGCGCCATAGATTTAAATTTTCTATCACATTTATCAATCCTGGCATCATTCGCGGGCTTAACTCTCAAAGACGGGTAATTCCGCTCGTGTCAAAAATGTTTCCATCAAAGCAAGAAACACCTGTCATTCGTTGGAGACTGAAGGAATATTGAAAGCATCTTCATCGCACAGTTGAATTGAAACATCACAACAACGAAACTTCAAAGGAATGCAGTTTTAATGAATTGAATTTTTAAAAGCCCAAGCGCGTGAAGCCTTCTTATCTTCAGTAACATTTTCAGCAGTCCATTTTCAATGACTTCATTTTAGTAACTATTTACAATTTGTTGTAAAATTATTCGTTCGATGAATTAATTAAATAAATAAATAAATAAAAAATTATCATTGATTTATTTTTTGTTTTTAATTTTTAATTCTGGGCAACAAAAAGCCTTCGAAGATACTTAAATACAAAGAAGCAACAACAATTCAAAAAAACTTTGAAAGTAAGAATGGAATGCGAGTAATTAGTCATTTTAATTACGTTTCTTGAATGCGGAAATAAATTAATTTAAAATCTGACCTCGTACGTTATGATGTTACCCCTTTGATCTTCTCTTTTTGGGGGATCCCAGTGCAACTTGACACTAGTGGGACTGAGACCCATGGCCGTGAAGTTCTGAGGAGGTCCTACGGGAGCTGCAAGAGAATATTCATCAGTCTACCTCCCGAGCATTTTGAATGGCTACAAAATCCTATAAACGAGTTCTAAGATTTAAGTACTCCGTCTTGACTCTTTTTTGATAACAACAATGGCGGTATAAGATTTATACAGCACTGCCAGCACAGTGTCATGAGGAGGCATTCAAAACACAAAACATCAGGCAACAAAAATATGGTTTGAAGATGAGATGATGCCATCAATATTTCGGTCAATAAACTGTTTCATGTTTTGCAAAACTTGGTTTCGATTTGTCGGAAAGTTTGGAATCATTTATTTAAATTTAACAATAAATATTCCAAAACTATTGACAGGAAAAAATATTTTCAAGGAATGGCAAATTATGCTTAAAGTCAATGTTTATGAAATAACTGTCTTTAATAAATATTTATTTAATTAATTATCCGAAAAATCAAATGAGTTTCTTTAATTTGCAGATGACCAAATACTTGCAGAAGCGGAGGAAGATGCTTTACACTCATTGCAAAGGGTTTCCTACACAAAGCCAACTTGCACCTGGCATATTTACGGCTTAATAAAGAAAGATATAAAACCTAGCAGCGCCTTCATTCACCACACTCAATCCATTTACCTCCATCTGGAGTCCTGATCACCCCGACAACCACTTCCCCAAATCCCTGGTGGTTTTTGGCACTCACTTGAAACTCATAATCTTCTCCTGGCACTAAAATAACCAGCGATTGATTTTAAATGCTATCGATCATTTTTAAATTCAAAATAATAAGTTGATGAAGACCAGAGAAACCCACCAAGAGAATTAGTAGTGAAGTGACGTCGATCAGCATCGAATCTCTTTTCGTTGTAGATGGGGTTTCCAACAATGGCATACTTCAGTGTGTATCCCTCAAGAGGCCCGTGGCTCTCCTTGGGGGTTGACCAGGATACGTCGACAAAGAAGGAGGTCGAGTTGACAAGGGAAAGTTTCAAATTCCTAGGTGGGGAAGGAACTGAAAAAGCAAAGCGTGATCAGTCATAAAAGCTTGAAAACAGCGGAATTAACAAGTGCATCTGTTATTCCACTTTGCAAAAAGGCAATTGTTGCAAGGCAGGAAATTGAAGATTTGTTCAACGTGCCACGAGTAAAAAAAAGTTTTGGAAAAAAGACTAAAAGGAGCAAAATTCTGGAAAAACAATCTCATCTGGTACAAACAACAAGTTTGTAAACGAAACTCAGTAAAACAATTTAATTTTCGCATTCAAAACACAATCGTGTGATTTGATTTGATTTATTTGACTCTTTCCAAAAAAGAAAAACTATCCCCAAAGAGCACCAACAACGTTTCAAGTGACCTTTCCATATAGACTTGAAGGTCGAATTTTTCGTCCATTAAATTTGAAATGTGATGTTATTTGAAAACTAACACAAATTAAAGACTGAAAATCTAGAAAGTTCACCGTAGTCTAACAATTTCCACAAAAAATACGAGGAAATATTAATTGAAAACAATTTACAAAACAGTCGAAGAACGTGACTTTCACATTTTTTTCAAAAAAACTTAAAATTTACTGAAAAGCACTTTCAAACGCCACAATTTTTCGGTGTCACAAGTTCTGAATAACTTTCTTTTTGAAGCCAGACTTATTCACATGACCGGTTGCAATTAAACGAGTTTATTATTCCTTGTAAGCAATATTGAAATAAAGATGAAATTCAGCAGAAGGAACTAAGCAATCTCTGAGAGATGGAAAAATTACTTTCTCAGTAATGGAGATTTGGAGGTTGTAAATTGTCCATGCTATCATGTTCTGAGCACTTGACTGAGTGGACGACCATGAAGCAAACTTATGAGCTCTTACAAAACTATCACAGGACGGAAGATATTTTCGACCGGGAGAATGGATGAAGAAATAAAACATGGTTTTGCAGGAAAAATCAGACTTTTCCTGATGAAGATGATTGCTGAGCACGCAAAATTAGTTGCATGGAAATGAGCAGTCCTTTGATGTTGTGTAATATATTTAATACAATAGAAATTTTAATTTAATAAATTTATTAATTTAATAGAGATATTTTTACCATATTTAATAGAAATTTTTGAGGTCGTAATTAAATGTTGGTAAGTATTGAATATTAACGATAAACGTTCGCTATAAACTCAATAAAATGAGAAAAAATAATAATTGTTTATTAACGTCCGTTACAAAACTAATAGATGGTTAGGACGGTGCTCCCGCAACGGGATCCGAATCCGTGCTGCCATCGTGGGGTAGAAATCTTAACCATTAGACCATTAGACCATGCGGGAGCACAATAAAGTGAGCTGTGAGGGCGAATGGACTTTTAGAAGTGACGAGACACTAAATATGTGTTGTGATGGATCGAATAAAATTCATTTCTTGAGTAATTAGTAATTATCTTTTATATATTCATGATCAATAACCAAATTTCAAATTGAATAGTCATTCTTTAGAAGTGGTTTTTTTTATGATATGAAACAAAATTCAGATATTTAATTTATTTTTCACTTCCTTCAGGATTTGAGGAGAAGTTCTGAAATAAAAAATATCCAGTGTAACGGCCAGTTAGGAGGGAGTAATAAAGATGATGACCCCGTTAAAATTACTGCCGACATTCCAATGCCTCTCCACACTCCAAAGAATTGACTTGGAGAAGCGAGGGAAGCCTTTGTCGGATGTCGGTCATTTTCCATGGATCCTTCATGCTCCGCCATTGTAACTTGAAATTACATTCCATGCCGTCCAACTCCTTTGAAGACCACAACAGCATGTCATTCCTTTCATGAAATTCGTTCCGTTATTTTTGGTCGATTGTCATTAAAAGCATTGAAATAATTTCAATGAAAGAGTAATTAATTGAGTTGAATATAAGTGTAATGGAATTTGAAGAATTAATGCCCTTTTCAATTAAATTAAGCCACCTTTTCACATCTCATGGCAGGAAGTTTAGGACCGGAAGTGACAAGGTCAAAATGAAATTAAAGATGATGCTTAAAGAGGTGGAGAGTGTTTGGAATGACTTAATCGAATAATGCGATCGTCATCACAATCAACTGTCATTTTATTAACGAAAACATTACAGTAATGTTATGGCCGACATTGCAACAATAAGCGAATCCATGTGCTTTATGCTTTTAAGACTTTTAATCACTATCCCGCTAATTGATCGAATGAAGATGGGTGGAGTGCGGAGGAATGGAATGTAGATGGATGAATTGGAGCATCCATTGTACCACATCATGCACCATTCTCCCAGGCATACATCTTCTGAGAAATGGAATTTTGATTGATGATGCTTCTTCCTTTCATTGAAATGTTTGGCATCAAATAAAAAAATTAAATTAATCTTAAGATATTTGATACAAATATTCGGAAACATTTTCCAGCTCCTCGGCATTGCACCATGCTCATCAACAAATGCACTGACAAATTGTTTCTCATTTCGTTGCTGCTCCTCTTAAGTTTTCCAGGTTTTCCCAGAGGTCCAAAGGTCAGTTTTGCCAGCAAAAGAATAATTAGTGGATTCCAAATGATGAGTTATCTTTGCTTCGTAGTAATAATTTATTATGACTTAGCTTGAGCTTATAATATTTTATTAAGAATTATCTTCGGTTTATAATATACCTAAATAATATTTATTACGTGGTTTATACGCGGTTTATCTAGTATTTTTTTAAAATTTATCAAAGGAAGTAAAAAGTTGGAAAAGGCGAAGCATTAACGTTTGCCCACAAAATATGGAAGTCCTGAGGGTAGCACCAAAGATGCACTCATCTTCTAAGTGATCATGTTTTCCAGTTTCTTCAGTCCAAGGAAGATCCCTAAAATTTTGCACGAATTTTTTACAGAAAATTGTTTCGTTTTTTTCTAATGTCCTCATTCCGATCAGCTGCTTCGTTTCCAATATTGTGAATGTTTCTGAGTCCGGGAAATCAATAGTTGCGTATTGTTGGGGAGCAGTTCAAAGAGACAACGAGGAAGAATAATTAAGAATTAATTACAATTTACGAAAAATTAATAATAATTATAGTCTCGATGTCGTTTGAATTTAATAATCCCGAGTAATAAATATCAGGCAGTGGTGCCTCGTGTTGCGATTACAAAGCCCTTTCAAGATGGCCTAACTTCTGTCGAAAACAGGATTAAGGAATGCAGAGAGATGGAAGGGCTAGGTGAGGAGTGTGGAGCGATGATGATGATGACGATGACAACGATGATGACGATGATGACGATGACAACGATGATGACGATGATGACGATGATGGTGATGATGGTATAAGTATGGTGATGATATTAATAATAATAATAATAATAATAATAATAATAATAATAAATCGCAAAAAGCTGTTTACAGATAAAGTAAAAGAAGAAAGGAGGAAGCAAGAAGTGGGTGGTCAATTGTCAATTTGAGTGATTACATTGAGCATGGCAAAGACAGGTTTTGCAGGCTTTTAAAAAAAAGCATGAGGCCGAGAAGGCAAAATATTCTCTCCTGAAGGAAGCAAATGAAATAAAGAATAAATATTTGCTTTCGTCAACAGTTCAAACACCAGCCAAAGTGATGCTGAAAGACAGCATGGTGAATGAGGGAATGGAAGAACTGTGAGAAACCAATGCACGGACAACACCTTTGTTGACAAAGAAGCCAGTTGTGCTTGGTTAAGAAGCTCTGGGGCCAAAGGTGAAAGTTTGATCATGGCAGCTCAGGACCAGACACCCAATAAGAGATATATGAGACTTCGCGAAATAAGTGGAGTTGATACCAGGACGTCGTCAGGTTGCGGAGATTCAAAAAATCTTCGTTGGACAATGCCCACATTTTACTGAAAGTGCTTCGATGAATCACTAACAGTGCTCCGGATTCATCCTACACCGTCTGAAAGGCAGAGAGGAATAATGTGACAATTCCATAATAATAGTAATGTTAATAATAATGATGATGATAATAATAATAATAATAATGTTAATAATAATAGTAATAATACTAATAATAATAATTACAATAGTAATAACGGCATATTGGCATAATAATATTACTTTAAAATAAATATGTTATGTTGGAACGACAATATTATTATGTGTTATGTTATTAGGTTAGAATAACGACCATAATAACATGGTTTACTGTCGGCAATCATGTCATTAGAACTTGTACGAACACAATAATGCCATGTTTATCATAATTAACTAATAAATACTTTTATTTGTTATAGATATAGTGATAAACAGATCAGTGATTTTCAGACTGAGACTTTCATTGGACCCAATACTTGAGTTATATATTTAATATTATTGTTTTTTAATATTATTGAAAATATTGTTTTTCAATCCAAAGTGATCCCCATAAAATTTTTCAGTTTGTGTCCTTGACATTCTCGAGGAATGGCATGAATCTTTACATAATTTTTAACATAACGAAGAACTTTTTTGTACCTAATATTTTAGTATAACAATGTTAATTAATAACATTAAAATTATTGACTTAAAATTAATCTTTAATTATAGTTGGGTTTGCAAAATTGACACGTGATAAAACTTAATTGTTCTTCTTTCTACAAGGTTAAAAAGAATTTCAACTTCGAACAACAATTGATGCATTCAAGCCTTGCAATGAGTTATTTTTAATAATCATGAGAAACACTAGAATTTCATTTTTATTACAAAATGCATAAATATTTAAACGTAATCTCAGTAGAGTTACATGTATTTTGTAAAGCTGTAATAAATCATGTCTTCAATGCTTCATCGATGGGCGCCAAAAAAAAATAGTTTATTTAATCTGACATTAATTCCACAATGTTGCCTTTCAAATAATTATAAGCATCTATCACTCAGCTACAATATTTATACATGTATTTATTAATATTTATGTTTAAACTTTCTCATATCGAAATCATTTTCGACACCAGAAAATAGATTGAATGGCCAAAAAAAAAACTCTGATGTCAGTCATGATGTTAGATGGTGCCAAACACTTGCTGTTGAGAATTAAATTTAATTTCAAATACAAATTCCTTTGTTACGTAATTATTGTTATTATTGGTAATTAATATGTTCAAGGACAAAATTATGATGAAAGAAAAAAATTATCGATGAGTAAATAATCATAATTACATGATAATTATTTGAATTAAAGACGTTGAAATAATTCTTGCCGAGTAATTCGTCCACCGATTGTTCTGAGAGGATGACGAAGAGGTAGGATGAGATTACTTGGCTCTGAAAAATAATCGAAGCCCATTCTCGTTTGACTTGGAAGATCAAATATCGATCTTTCTTTTCCATTACTTCCGCGAAGGAGGAGAAGTTTAGGAGGATTTCTCGTGATGAAATAGTGGAGCAAGTCGTAAACATAACAAGTCATGGATTTTGGATCAATTAGATGTCATTACTAGTTGTTATTATGTCATTATTAGTTGTTGTTATGTTATTATTAGTTGTTGTTATGTTATTATTAGTTGTTGTTATGTTATTATTAGTTGTTGTTATGTTATTATTAGTTGTTGTTATGTTATTATTAGCTGTTGTTATGTTATTATTAGCTGTTGTTATGTTATTNACCAACCAACCAACCAACCAACCAACCAACCAACCAACCAACCAACCAACCAACCAACCAACAAACCAACCAACCAGATACGTGAGGTAAGCAATGGTTGGCAGGCTCTGGTAAGCCACAAACTTGAAGGAGACTGTGGTCAGCAGTAAGGTGAAGGTCAGTTGGAGTCTGTTTTGGGGACTCGTGAAGGACACCGAGAAGGTTGCAAAACTCAGTGAGCAGATTAAAGTCTGAAATTTTGACAGATTTAAATGATTTAAGTGAATTAATTGAATTAATTCGCAATTAATTAATTAATTCAATAAAGAATTAATTCAATTGATATTAATCTACAATTAATTATTTAATTCAATTAAGGAGAGGGAAAAGGGGAAGTGCCCAGGGGCAATTTTGATGGGCCGCCCCGGGTTTTGAATTATTAAAATCATAACCTTTTCTTTTGATTTTCCATTACCATTTTTTTTTTACAGTTTATTGAACAATTTATTGAATAACTATTGACATAACAATATATATTGACATAACAATATGTATTGACATAACAATGTCTGCTATGCCTAGGGAACCTGTGGCCGCTATGCCGAAAGGCCTGAAATTTCTACATTCGGCTCACCAAAATGACGAAGATGTTCCAAACGAAAAACTGAGGCCGTCTGGAGACCTTGCACGAAGCACCGAAAGAAGGTTTCTTCTTGTTGGAATTGTTGAAGCTTTCCTGCCTGATGTCCTTCCACGTGGTGCATCCATCGTGCAACTTCCACTCCTGGACGTCGGCAAATGAACTGACGTTCAGAAGACACTTTTCTTTCGGGTCCTCTGCCAACTCGACCTCACTTTGGTCTCTGTTCGACATGACGGACACTGACAGATCCTTTGATGGAGAAATTATTGATGAATGTGTAATGAGTGGAGGAATTTTCATTCATTTCACGAAGTTTCTTTCAGAAATACTAATACGTGTTAAGCATAGGCGTAGCCACGGGGAGCAAAGGGGAGGGGGCATTTTTGTCCATCGACATTTTTGTAAATCCGTAGGAAATTAGGAAATCTTCCGACTTCAATATTTATTACAAACCCTTGTTAAGTAATATTCAAAATCACTAAGACGTGTTAAGTATAGATTAGCAGTAATTAAATTTTTCTTTTAAATCATCAAATAACGACGCGAGAATTTAAAACAACATTCGCTACATTCTCGCCAATGAATCCTCCAACTGGTAATACCTGAGTGTCGAAGGGGAATTGGTAAAGTTCCATGAACTCAAGGAATGCCCCAGTTACCCTCCTCTTCTCACAGATGATGGCCTGACCCAGATTGTCGAAGGTCACGGTGTGCCACAGCTGCTCTTTCGGCTCCCCTATGACGTTCTCGAGGCTGAGCCTGGGATTCCAATAAAGGTCCCAGTTGATCGTTTCCTTGTCCTGCAGGAGCTGGAATGATGGTTATAAATTATTAAATATTAATTAATAAATATAAAAATGTTAATATTGCAACTTCTGCTACTAATAATGTAATTATAATATTAACAACTAATTATTATAATTCATTATAATTAATAATATTATTTTAAAAAAATAGATAAATAATAATTATTGCCATTAATATTTCATAATAAATATTCTTAGTTACATCACAAGCATTAATATTATCAACGACGTATAATATTTATCGCGTAATATAATAACAACAATAATTATAATAAAAGCGATGGGCTTTTTTGTGCGAGAACTTGATTGAGGATGGTTGAGGATTGTTATTATTATTGTTATTAATTACTATTATTGTTGTTATTATTATATTATAATAATTATTACTGTTGTTTTTTGTAATATTCATTGTATTTATTATTTGTCTTTGTTATTCCTTCTTATTGATCGACTGTCTTTGTTTAGAGGGCTCATGTTTAGACCCATGATGAAGCAGTTTCTAACATGCCGCTCAGGGACATCGAATGCTACAATGCAGAAAATAAAAATTTTTAATTTTTAAAGAGCAATAACTTCTAATTCCGTGCTGTTACGCAGTTGAAAACAAGTTGAAAAATCAAATTTGTGCTTGAATTTCATAAAATTATACTCCCCGCCCAGCTAGTGTGAACATCAACCCATATTGGGATCCATCCGAACGATCTATGAAACTAATTCAATATTTTGCCAACAGCATCACCAACGTCGAAACACGGAAAGAGAACTTGGTGCAGGTCGTCGAACATCATCTCGAGGCGATTCCAAAATTGAGCAAAGAAGCACTGAACAATTTATAATTATCGATAATTAATGTCTTCTTGTATTCTTTCACGTGTAATTTGCATGCGTTGTGTAGTATGAGTTGACAGTAACAAAGTTCAAAACATTAAAGAGTGTCAACAAATTTAACAACTGCTATCTTTAACTATTGATTATAATATAACTCTACGTTATACTACATTAACGTATAAATAATCTAAAATGCTTAATTAATATTAATATGTATGACGGACTTGGGCGGGGTTAAATGTTTAATTTGGTTATTTAGTAAGCTTATGTAACATAGATGTAACAGAGTGGGAGGAGTGCAATTATAACATTCGAAATTGTTTTTTTTTTGCAATACCCTAATTCTGGTACATCCATGTTGTGACAACCAGGATGGAAGATTCATCCAGAAAACAACTTGGGAATTGAGAAATGGAAAACTGGATTAGTACTAGTGAGTACGTGAAGTAAAATCAACATTGTACTTTAAGTAGCATTAACAAGTACATCAAGTAACATCAACGAGTACATTAAGTACATTGTCAAAGCACACCACAAATCTACAACCGGCTGACTAGGACAGTGCTCATCACACCGGGTTTAGAGATCGTGATGCCACCGAGAGAGGCTCAAGTCGAAGGTCAACAAACAAAACAAAACAAAAGAAATGTCGTGAGAACAATTGAAACTGAAGAACAAAAGAAAATGGCAGAAAATGGTTAATTTCTTGGAGCCACTTCTTTCGGAAAAATTATAACTTATTTTCTATTTTTACTATTTTTAGAAAGAAGACAAAATTCTTAAAATCCATTTCTCGCCGAGATCGGAGGATGGACAAGATCATGACATTTACCCAGGTGGAGGCCCACAATCCCCCCTCTGGGCCAGTCCTGCTGCTTCCCCATCCACAAACAAAGGAAAGGTTTCTTTGCATCGTCGTCAAAATAGGCAAAAGATATTCTTTGGAAGACAAAACCATGCTGCCTGGTTATTACCTCGCTTTATAATATATTGTAATAATTACTGATAATATTTATAATTATCATGATATAATTACTTAATATTATATTATGTTATACTGCATTGCATTAATAATAATTACTAATTGTTAAATATTATTAATTAATATTTAATCATTGATTATAATCTAATTACTGAATAATAATATTAAAATAATATTTACAGCCACAACATAAGCAGCTGCTGAGCAATAACATACGCTAATACAATACAATCTTTTGCTATTGTTGCTCTAAACAATTAAACAACAACATGGAGTCCCAGGGTCACCAACTAAGGCCATTCTCCCATCGAGGGCAGGTTCCCTCCACTTGCACTGGATGAAGACGTCTGCCGAGAACTTGTCCCTCATCGTGTCAATGTCCCCCAACTTGAGGATTACGATCTTCACGAACACTATCACCTGGTCAATTGATGGAAAGAATTGCATTTAATTTTTTTTCACAGGTATCAATTTTCTTGATAACAAATTTAAGCATGTTTAACATTGTTATTATTAGCTGTTGTTATGTTATTATTAGTTGTTGTTATGTTATTATTAGTTGTTGTTATGTTATTATTAGCTGTTGTTATGTTATTATTAGCTGTTGTTATGTTATTATTAGCTGTTGTTATGTTATTATTAGTTGTTGTTATGTTATTATTAGTTGTTGTTATGTTATTATTAGCTGTTGTTATGTTATTATTAGCTGTTGTTATGTTATTGTTAGTTGTTGTTATGTTATTGTTAGCTGTTGTTATGTTATTATTAGTTGTTGTTATGTTATTATTAGCTGTTGTTATGTTATTATTAGCTGTTGTTATGTTATTATTAGCTGTTGTTATGTTATTATTAGCTGTTGTTATGTTATTATTAGTTGTTGTTATGTTATTATTAGTTGTTGTTATGTTATTATTAGTTGTTGTTATGTTATTATTAGCTGTTGTTATGTTATTATTAGCTGTTGTTATGTTATTATTAGTTGTTGTTATGTTATTGTTGTTGTTGTTTGTTGATGTTTGTTTTGTTGTTGTTGTTATGTTATTATTAGTTGTTGTTTANGTCCACTTTCACTATGTGGTCGTAGATCTGATGAAATTCAAAATGTATTATTAATTATTAATAATTTATACTTCTTTAATTATGTTATTATTAGCTGTTGTTACGTTATTATTAGTTGTTGTTATGTTATTATTAGTTGTTGTTATGTTATTATTAGCTGTTGTTATGTTATTATTAGCTGTTGTTATGTTATTATTAGTTGTTGTTATGTTATTATTAGCTGTTGTTATGTTATTATTAGCTGTTGTTATTGCTGTCAAGTAATGCTGCAATGTCATAACAATGATATATGTCGATGGTTCATGGGTTGTATCTCTTGGTTTAACTACATTTATTGAATAATTAGTTTTAACAATGAATACTAGTTTCTAAAGACGGTGAATTATTGTTGGTAATGTAAAATGAACTACAGTAGCGTCATGGTTGATGCCCTTAAAATTACATGGAATCATGATTTGTTTTAAAAATGATGGACATTGAGAAAATGATTCCAAAATAATTTTGTAATTTAATTTAAACCATTTTAATGATTAATAGTTAACCTTAAATTAATTGTAAGATATTTTACCAAATAAAAAAAATTTACAATTTTGTGGTCCAACTCGAATTCTGCATCAAACCTCGTCAATGATTGACAAATTTTGCCAAAGACTTAGTCATTTGTATATTAGTCAATAATGTTACTTAAGAACCTGGAAGATATGTTCACTAATATTCCAATGCATATCACGCGATGTCATTGTTACAAAGAAGTAAAAAATTAAGTTGAAAAATAATAATAATGGCGCCTACCAAGACCCTTGGTTTTGACTCTTTTCGGTTTTGTCCTGCTGGTCTCAGAGCCGGACTTTCCGAGGACTGACATCTGCACCTCGTAGAACGTGTCTGACATGAGGTTGTCCAACACCGCTTCTCTGGCCTTGACGTCATCGATATTGAGTTCGGTCGGGTTCAAAGGTCCATCATCTCTGATGCGCACGTAGTAAATTCTGAAGCCCTTGTAATCACCAATGGGCGAATCTTGGGGCGGAGGGAAGAACCATCTGACAAGGAGAGAGCTTGAATTGATGGACTCCAACTTTGTTATTCTCAGCTCCTCCGCTACCAGGAAAGACGGGGGACTGGACACTGCACGTTTTTTTTTTTAAATAAAATCTTGTCAGTGGTAAAAAGGGAATTAAATATTCTCTATTAAAATTACGAATAATTAATATTAGTGATTTATTTGTTGAATCTAAGAAATATTTTTCATCCATCTCCGTCACACCATTTATTTTATTTCCCCGAAATCATGAATTTTTTCTTTCCACGAAATCAACAATGAAATTTACTGCATCATTTCCAACATCAGTAAAGAACTCCGTTGGCCAAAAATCAAATTACAACGAGCACTAATTCGCAAGTCCTGATCAGAGTCCCTCATGAGTCGTCAATTCTCACGGCGGTCTTTTCTCGTCGTGCGTGGAAGATAAACAAAAATTCCTCTCCTCATAAATTCTCCTCCGGTTTTGTTTTCGATTGCAACGAACGGCCATGTATGAATTTTCACTTTCGTTTTGCGGACAACATTGGAAACTTGAATCAAAGGCCCTCATCCCACATTATTTCGCCCTCTTTATCGTCATCCTGCAAATAAAGCTTTTCACTTTACTGCTTGCAATTTGACATTTTTGGACCGCCGGGTCACAGTTGGAATCATATTTCGACTGGGTTATTGGAATTGTTCTTTTATTGCTTGAATGTGGTACAACATTTTTTTTTGAGTTTCAACGCAAATTCTGTTTTCATTTTGAAACGCAACAGCTCTGCACGGTGGATGGATGGCGACACCACGACAGGACCAGGGAAGCATAATAATGCACTGCTCCAGTGGAATACCAAACAGTCTGAAAGCCATTAGTCAGGTTTTTTCCGTTATATTGCAACAAATAATTATTCATTTCAGAGCCTGTTAAGGTTCATGATGGATATTTAAATGTATTAGTTCAGAGTTTTACAAATATTCGTCAAAGGCTCAAGTGAGTTTCAAACCCATTCGAATTTGCAGGAAAATGTTTTAAAAGACGATTTCTTTTTTTATAAACTGTTTGCAATTATTTTGCTTTTTGATTAACTTTCTTTTAATTTAAATGAAGCATAATTTATTATTAGTAGTAGTATTTATTATTATTATTATTATTATTATTATTCGTAATTTCGTAAAACTCCAGGAAACTTGAAAAACAAAGAGGAGATTTTGAAAATAGTGGAATCCTACACAGGCATCCTTAATCATGACCTGGTGAAAGATTATATGGGATTTAAAAACGCTTTTTGACATTAAAAACGTCCAAAGATGAAAAATTCCTTAGAAGGCTCAATCATCATCTTTCTTTTTTTGGGGGGGGGGAGAAGTCATTAAAGACATTAATTTATTTTCATCACCTCGAAATCATTCACTCAAAATCAAATCTTAAAGCTAAAAATAATTTTCTCATTACGTCTTTGAGTTCAAGAAATTGAAATAAGATACTTTGAAAAGAGATTTTTAGGTTAAAATTATTTTGTTTTTATGAAACTTTTTTTTGCACTTAAAATGGAAATTATTTTCCAAATCGAAGATCTCCGATGCATTGGTTGGCTGTGAACTTAATGATGCAACTACTAATAGCAAATAATATTTCAACAAATTTATTTATGCTTCGGAAGTTCTCAATAATTTACATATCCGTTATGTTTATCAATTTCAATATAAACTGGCGTTATTTATTATTATTATTATTATTATTATTATTATTAATTATCAGCATGGGCAAACCCCTCACCGGATCACACAATAAAGAATATGAAAGCAATCAAAAAAAAAACAAAACGAAACATATTAAACACAACATAGAACGAGAATGAATGATGGTCATCATCATCATCATCATCATCATCATTATCATCATCTCA
>MPNW01000069.1:150365-182020 GCA_011800805.1 Hirudo medicinalis
TATTATTATTATTATTAATATCAGCACTGGGCAAACCCCTCACCGGATCACACAATAAAGAATATGAAAGCAATCAAAAATCAAAAAGCAAAGCAACAAAACAACAACAACACAAAATCCACAAAATCAAATGTCATAAGCTATCAGCACAACAATTAAGTTTAAGAAATTTAAAGTTGGATGTGTTTTGAGCCTTCACCTCCTCTTCAGGGAGAATAACGAATTAAGAAAACCAATAATTGTAATTTTCTTCAAAATTATTGCGAGTATAAATTCATTGTCGACAGCCACCGAAACTGTCGCACGATAGAACAGGCTTTATTCACATCATCTTTTAGATTTTCATCACGAAAACCTTCCGTTTTTGAATGAAATTGTCTCTGTGGACATATTGATGCCAGAAAATATCGGAATATTCCTGAAAATTCAATATTTTTATCCTCTTGAAACACCTTTCCATATTTTCCTGAGTTATTTTTAGGTCGGTTTAAATAAAATTAACTCCGATTTTTTTTATCATGCCAAAACTTTTGACATTTAAGGCATCACTTTAATAATATAATTGAACGAACAGCAAAGTAACAATACAACATAAACCTTTAGTTATTTGGGGTGGAATTCAACAAGATATTTATAAAATGGACTGCGTCATTAATTCTGATCATTGTTATAATTAACGATATTATTATAAATGTAATTGTAATTGACAAATAATGAAAAATAGGTGAAGACGAATTAACCAATTAGAAGCAAATAATTTCGTTTGTAACTGAACTGGTTAAGACATTTATTGTAAATTAGAAATTATTAAGAACGTATGTGATGTTAATCCTGCCTTAAACGTCACAGATGATAAATGCGACACTGGTCAGAATGGCATACTAAAAGCATCCATTATGTTCATAGGAGATTTTGTAACGATTCTCTTTTACATAATTAAAACATTATCAAAAAAATTTTATTATCAACAAAAATATTAATAAAATATACAGTAGTAAATGCAATATGTGAGATAAATTTCACATTAATTTATTTATTCGCAGCAATATGCAATTACTAATTCAACGTTATCGTAATAACTTATTTTTCATAAAAGTGACGTACATTTTAAAATATTAAAGGCATAATAATTCCATAACGTCAATAAAAATATTTAGTAATAGTAATAGCGTGTTAAAACTAGGAAATGCAATGTATTTAAATGTTATTATTCTCTGATAATGTTTAAAATAGATATTAAAATAGATAATTTTATGAATATATGCATTTCCCAGATTTGAAGCTTTTAAAGAAATAAATGAATGCTTTATAGCCTGTGATCAAAACGTTACTTTTACTTTTCATTCCTTCATTATTCAATCCATCTTTTTGCTATTCATTCTTTCATTATTCAATCCATCGTTTTACTATTCATTCCTTCATCATTCAATCCATCAACCATTCTTTGTAAGGGACGAATGATTTAAAACACGAATTGTGAAATTGATTGCTGGCTTAATTAAGTGTACATCAAATACATTTTATCATGAAGTGGAATTAAACGTTTAGTTTAATATTTTTAACTTGATATATTTTCTTAATTATTTCGAAAACTAATAATAATATATCCTTATCAAAGACCATTGCAAAAAATTAATTAATGTAATAAAGGGAAATAGCTAATCAAGGTTTTTAAATTGATATGATAATTTATTGAAATGAATCCAGTTAATTCTAACTTTTTATTATATTTGATTGTAAATAAATAATTGACAAAAAGGTCCTTCTCCTGCTGAGCTCATCCTCATGAATTTCAACAAAAAGGACAAAGATCACTTCATGTCATGCACGATCATTAACAATTATTAACAATTATTGAAGATATCGATTAGAACTGAAATTAATTTGCAGTATATATATTGGAAAGTATGCGGAAATGTTTAAAAAATGCCTTATATATATGTATATATATATAAATATATAAATATATAAATATATATATAATATATATAAATATATAAATATATATATCTCTTTAAAAGATCAACAGACTGTGACTTTTTTGGACCTACAAGTTTCACTTTCAAAGTCAAAAGTTTATGAAGATGTCAAACAGATTTTTAGGCAGAAATTGATGAAACATTGGGTGATGCCCCTCATAAAGCAGGCGCCTTTATTAATCCTGTTTTATGGCAGATATTGTCACCCTCTCCACGGTTTGCCGAACACCTCGAAAGTAAATGATGCGTGGATTGTCTTTTGCATCCTCCTTCCTAAGAACTTCGTCTTATCTTCTCCGAACACCAAGAGTCACCCAAAAAGTGATAAATTTCTGATCAACTGGCGAGGGACGTCATGTTGAAGTCCTCCACTTGAAATGCAAATCAAATACCGGCTAACAAGCAGCCAGAAATGTAAATTTTTCTCTCCAATGAGATATATTTCTTATCGGTGATGAAGTTTGAAAGAATTTGATTATCTGATGAACGGAAAAAAATATTTGAAAATTACTTAAATAAATTAATACCCAATTTAATCAAATAAAAAACGTTTTCCTATCTTTATAAGATTTTATGCGAAAAAATAAATCTGAAAAAGCAAGAATTCCGGATAATAAACAGTTTTCAAGCTAATGAAATCATATAAACATTTCTTCGCTTACAGATAAACTACTGTGACATCTTAAGATGTTTTTCTTGAAAAAATTTAAAATAAAATACCTTGGCAAACTTTTTTTTAGAACCTCAAACCCTGGTTTTCTAAGGAATCGTTCTTTGATGCCTTAAAATGTGATGAAAATTACCGCCGAAACTAAATTCGATGTTGAACTTATTTCCTGCTGATTGAAATTTTATCAGCATCCCAGGCCACCGAAATGTGGTCATGTCCTGACACGTGACATTTAATTAGTTTCAGTCACGCGATATAACTGACTTCTGCTTCTGCTTCCTCTGGTTTTCTAGGATTCCAAATTCTGGGAGCCATGGACTTTATTATTATTATTGTTATTAATATTATTGTTATATTACTTCATATTACATTAAATTAAATTATTATTGATTTTTGAGAAATTTATGTATTTATACTTATTATTACATTCTCGTCAAGATTTTATGAGTTGTTAGCAAAGAACTTGAAGCTGTTTGAAGTTGAAAGTGCCTGAAGAAGGAAGCTGGGAAGCAAAGTTGTGCAAACACCTTTTTATTCTGATTATATTTTTAGAAATCAATTTTGTATTTAATTAAGTTTCTGCTGTTTATATTATAATTATATTATTATTATATTACCAAATTATATTTTGCATTTTTTTAAATTTAAATATTATTGATCCGGTATCCAGAAGTTCATTATCCGGCATAAATAAACAGCTTCCTAATCCATCTTATTGTATCAATTTTGACAAATTTCTTTGTTTCATTTTAATGCTTCTTTGTTTTATTATCCATATAAATGTGGTATTATGTTATATTATATTACATAACGTTACGTTACATGACATGACATGATTCACATTACATTACGTTACATTACGTTGCGTTGCGTTGTATTACATTACATTGCATTATATTTTATTATATTGTAAATGTTACGCACGTATCATGATTCAAGAATGATATTTTAAGTCTTAACTTTTAAATCATTTTAATCATGGCTACTTCTCCTAATCGCGTTAGAAGTTATATTTTGAAGTATTTTTCGGTATTTCTGTAACCTGTGGTACTGGTAACCCTTAGTCAAAAGTGGATTGAAATTTACTTTGGTGAACCAACCGTAAAACGTGAAGATTACCCATTGACACGATTGTGCCAAAATTCATGGCGCTTTCCACTTCTGTGAGTGAGTGGGCCAAGCATTACTTGGCATCCCCACAGAGCAGTGTTGCAAGTGAGCAACTCTCAGAGGACTCTCAGTCTGCCTGAGAGAGCTGAGGAACTCATATTTCTTGAAATAAACAAATGCCCTTAATTAATTTTAATTATGTATGACTCATAACTTAAAGTGCAATATTTTCATACAAATTATATTATTTGATATTTATTTCTTAAAATCAAAGAGATTCAAGACTAAATGTATAATATTTTTAACATTTTTATTGATAAAATAAAGATTCTCTGAGTTTCTTTGATTTTAAAAAAATAAATATTTCTAACCACATGGACCGTTAAATGCGGTATCCGGTAAAATTTGCTATACAGTACATGCCTAAATATTATTAAATAACATCTTTTCCGTAAGAAGACTTTATTTCGAAATAGAACATTCTTCCAATTGCGTTGAAAATTGTAACACCAACAATATCTGACTGTCGTAACTTGAAGCAATAAATTGTTTGCTGCAGTAAGCAGGAGTTGTTGTTGTCGAACAATTAAATGTCGGGATGGATTTAACAGATTGTCGATCAGAAATTTATAAAATGAACATCAGAATATAAGCAGACATTTCGAGATTTTGAACACGTTTATTATATGTAATAAGAAATACAAATTCTAGACGAAACTTGGTTGTGAGAATTAATACACACGCAATCAGAGGCAAATGAAGGAGGGAAATAAATATTCTTGAGTGAGTTACATTCAAGATGTCATGTTTCGCATTCAAGGCTCTTATTGTCACCTCATTTCCATCCGTGAAAAAATGATTAATGAGAAAATGATTACATTGTATGTAGACATTTTAATAAGAATTCTAAGAGAAGAAGTCTTATTATTTTAAGAAATGTGTCTAATAAAATATTGTTGTTTAACCAAATTAATTTTATTTATCAATTATTCCTTTAATTATTTCCTTTAAACTAATTTGTTGATCTACAACCACTTTCAGCCTTCACAAAACGAAAACAATTCCGGGTTTGTGTATTTTCTATCCGTGCAATAGCTGTCTCCAACGTCTCCAGTGGCTCATGCATATTCATTAGACAAAAACCACTCACCAACGGATGGCTTGAACTCTACAGGCCTCGAACAAGGTCCATCACCTTTGCCGGTGAAGCACTTGACACAAACGAAGTAGTTCTGGTCTGCTTGGAGGTTGGAAATGGTGAAGTTCCTTGGGTGAAGAGGAAGATTGTGACTCACCCATTTGGAGTGGGGGAGAACCAGCGAATGGGAGTGAAGAAGGGTGTAACCCTGCATGGATTTAATGGTGAATTAAAGAGTGATTTTAACATATTACGTTGGAATTTATTGCCAAATCTGAGACGTTCTCATTATTAGTGTTTCTTCAAAATGACCAGTTTTGCAGTACTTTTAGCGATTTTTTTCCTTCGTTAGGTGCAACTTGAATGTTTCAATTTTTGCAAGACTTTCAGACTGTGAATCAGACAGGAGATTTTAAAAGCAGTCGTTATGAAACTATTTCGCATTCACTCCATCAGGTTGGATCAATAAAAATCACGTGAAATCATGCACTAATTAAAAACTCTACATTTTACACCGAAAAATTAAACAAACCTAAGAAATTATCTTTTGCCCATTAATTGCTCTTTGAAAAAAACAAAATGAGCCTTAATTCTAACTTATTCCGAGAAAATGTGGCATTTGCGAAACACATCTGCGTAGATGACAAGACCTACTTTTATGTGTCCATTAGGCAATAGACATTCGGTCCAATGGACCAAAGCCGAGTGCTGGTCTGCCATTTCCACTATGGACAGGATTGGGGCATCTGTTGGGACTGAATTTGGAAAATGGAGCCAGGAATGAAGAATTTTAGAAACATTTTATCACATTTTTTTAAATTTTAAACCCATCAAATACTGCTTATTAATATATGTATATATAATATTAATTAATTATAATTAATGTATTATGGAAATTTTCATTCAGCTTGAAAAGTGAAGATGGGTCGTTAGCTTAAGGGAAGCCATCAAATAAAACTGATATTGTCAAGAAAACAAAAACCCCGCACAATTTCAAGTTTATTTTTAAACTAAATTTGTAATGTTCGCTCATTTCTCAGCTGTCTAGCGGTCTCTAAATATTCATGTGGTACTGCCATCTTCGCTAGGCTCAAAATGACACGAGAAAATGTAATGAGCCACATCAAGATGGCGAAGATGTAGCACGTTTAATTAAAGAAACCTCTTATTCTTAAAAATCACCACTTTGATTAATTAACCTTAGACTTATTAATCTGGTTTTGAGAAAATATTTTAATTAACTCGCACTTATTATGAAATTAAATGATATTTTGTTGAGTTTTTCGTCTGTATTTATAATTCGGTCTTGTAATTTCTGTTAATTAGTGAAATAATCTCCAACTCAAGATGAGTGCAACAATAATTAGAGGTAATTAATATTTTAATAGATTATTTAAAATCTATTTATTAATTTTTCAAACAATGAAATACCTTATAAACACCAACAACGTCTCAATTATTTTTTGCTGCAAGTCTAAGTTATTTTTGTATTCTAAGGCTGGTGACATGCTTGCATTCAGCAACGGTGTAGTCCAAATGTGTTGCTCTCATTACTTAGCTTAGGTAGTCATCCATGGGAATAGACATCATCATCATCATCATCATCGTCGTCGTAGTCGTCTTTGTCGTCGTCGTCGTAGTCGTCTTTGTCGTCGTCGTCGTAGTCGTCATCATCATCGTCGTCATCATCATCGTCATCATCATCGTCATCATCATCGTCGTCATCATCATCGTCATCATCATCGTCATCATCATCGTCGTCATCATCGTCGTCATCATCATCATCGTCATCATCATCGTCGTCATCATCGTCGTCATCATCATCATCAGAAAGCAATTTTGCGTTACTTAATTATATTTGCTGCTTTTGTGAACTGCAAATTATATAATTCTACCTTGTGGGACCGTATAAGATATAAAGGCATACAATAACCGCCCTAACATTTATATAGCGCCGCCCCCCAAAGGCGCTCCCTGGCGGTACAGGGTGGATTCCGTATTCCAGGATGGATTGCGAACCAGTAACTGCCGTTGTTTTTTACAGTCACATGCAGGAACGCAATCCTCTGAACTAACCTGCATGCCGTAGTTATTATTATTATTATTATTACTATTACTATTATTATTATTATTAATATTGTCATTATTATTGTTATTATTATTGTTACTAACGATCACAAATATCCACTTACCATCTTCGGCAGTCAAAAAATCCATCGGTGGACTGGGCAGACTGTTGCCACTGATTCCAACAGCAATGACCCTGGCCTCGTAAGTGGTGAAGGGCTTGAGACCCGTCAGTAAGACCCACTTGGTATAAACTTCGTCGGTTTGTTTGAGAGTTGATGAATCGTTTCGCATCTGGTACCTCACAACCCAGTGTCTGACTTCGACAGGTGCCTGTGACGGGGCATAAAAGTGCTGGGTATGCTTGGATGAAAAGTGGTGCTGCTTGTAGTTCTGGTTGTGAAAGCGGTCCTGGATCCATTCTATCCTGGCCGAGGTCGGGTAGACTTCAGTTGCCCTCACGTTGCGTGGAGAACTCGGAAAACCTTTCAAGAGATTGTTTCTTGTTTTTGTGGAATTAAGCCTGACTTTTATTTTATACCAGTAATTTTGTTAGATGATTTTAAATCAAGTTGGAGCAGAGAATTCTTATAAATATTTGGAGGCTATTGACAATCGATGAAGAAAAATACATTAAAAAAAAACCCTATTGTTCAAGTACCACGAATTTCTCTTTCAGTTTGAGAGTAAGATCGTTAGATATTTTTATTATCCTTACTTGCTACATGGATGGCAACCTTCTGGGCTATAAGGCCGATATCGGAACGTGCCAAGCAGGTATACTCCGACGATTCGGCAATATTTTCCACCCTCAGGACACTGTCTCCGAGAGATTCCGTGTTCAATTCCTGATCACCTTTCATCCACTTCACCCAGGGAACTGGAGTTCCACCGGCGATACATTTGATGTCTTTGCTCTCTCCATATTCCAGGATGATGTCCCGAGTCATGCCCGGATGAAAGTAAGGAGGTACATATCGACCTTTGAGGTGTTTCAAGGACAGTTTGTTACATGTTACATGTTACATGTTACATGTACATGTTTGTTGCATGTATGTGCGATTGTATTTATGGATTTGTCAGACTTATTAAGCAGTTTTAATGTTACATTACATTTTTGATGTAAAGCATGTAATTAAACTACAGATACGAATAAATATTTTGTAGATTATTTAACCTAAATAGCAACTCAATATTAGTTATTAACTCGATGGAAACCCTTACGAGCGGCTAGGATTCGAAATCTTAACGGACCCACACCAAAGTGAAACCCTCAACCACTCAGCTACCGACGCCCAGGTAAGTGGGAATCGGCAGACGAGATAGTCCCTCTTTCTGCTCTGGTGCACCCAGTGGCAACGTTCCTAGCTGTTAACTAGTGAAACTAGCGATTCACCTCTTAGCCGTACGATCGACGACTAAACTGAATTTGAATTGGATTGTATTTATCCGATCTGTCGAGTGCCTCGTCATCCGAACAGGATGTGAAAGCACTTTTCAATCGATCTATCATTTATATAGCGCCCCTACATAAATAATAGTTATACAAACACAAGTATTACTTTAGTGTTACATTTGGCAGATTTTTTGTTTAAATCGTGAAGACTTCTGTTGAACCAATGAGAAAGGAGTTCTGCTCATTTAAAAAACAAATGGTCTTCAAATGACCCGCAAAGTGGAGTGTTTCAACTGCAGAGGCATTTTATTCTCCGCATAATTATTCGCCGATTGGAAAGCCTCCTGAGCTTGCGACGTGTTCCTAAAACGTTTCAGACTCATGATGAAGTAATATTTTAGATGAATTAATGTTTTTAGATGAATTAATGTTTTTAGATGAAGTAATGTTGCCCTCCTAAGAAACATTTAAAAAGAATTTCGAGCGCTAAAAACCTGCCTTTAATGACGAGTTGGGCAGGTTGAGAGAAGGAGACCCCAATGTTGTTGAGAGCATAACATTCGTAGTTCGATTCGTCTTCTTCTGTCGTGCGAAGGATTTCAAGGCTCCCTGGAAATTTTGAAAGTATTTCTTCCTTTTCGAGAAAATTTCAAATGCCAAAACATACCGCGATAAAAGAGTTTCAGAACATTGGTTCATTTAGTCGTCCCACGATCTCAATTATAGTTTAACATCTCAACAAGTCTCAAATAAAATCTTAATAACATAGGAATGGACATCACCCAAACGCCAAATAAGAAGAATCAAGAGATAATTCAAACTTTACTTGTCAAAAATCATCATGAAAAGATGTTTAAAATTTCGGAAGATACTAAAATATGGATCAAACATCATGATGTATTCGAGCCAAGTAACACGAGTTAAAATAATTTCTCTAAAAAAATATATTATTCTACCCTTATTTCTCCATCGGGTCAAATAAGCTTTCGATATCATCTGCTTGTTACACTTAGGAGTAAAGCAAATAGCTAACCAAGTTATTCTTCTGCACTCAGATAAAATCATTAGTCATTGATCAGACATCCATTTCTTCCTCTCCCTCAAACACTGGCAAAGCAGGCTAATTGTTAACGTGATCTCCTTAACAGCGCCAAATACAGGAAGGCAACTGCTGTGCTGTATGAGTAATGGACAGATATTATTTAGAGGACCAAGTCGATTTACACTCGATTGCTTTTCCAATGGAAAGCATTTATATCGATCAACTCTCATGTCTAATGCGCCTTTTTGTATTATTACATTTTCTGGGATTGTGGAAATTTCACGACGATATACGGAATCAATTGCGCGTGCATCGGCTTCATTGGAGACTTCGAATTTTCCCGAGATCCTTTCTAGATACTTTCGTTAAGCTAGAGCAGAAATTAATAACATAGCGTTTGGCACAAAAAAGAGTCTTTAAAATATACTCGTAATAAATATTTTATGTTCAGAGATATATTATGTAAATGTTTTAAATATTTTAAGTCTCCATTTCCTAAAGCCGTTTTCCATCGCTTCCGGGCTCTGTAAAACACGAGAAAATGAGGGCAGCTTAAAGTGGCTCTTCTTAATTTGTGTTTCTAACTTATTTTCATGGCAAATAACCAATGATATTTAGTTGGAGAGTTGTGACTGGTAGCTCAATAAAGTAATGCTTCCGAAAACGCCGAAACGCATTTGTGGTAAAATTGTGAAAATGAAGCAGATGATGACTGTGATGGGCGTTTATAAAAACTGAATATTGCATTTTTATCCCAGCTGGAATATTCCAGCACATCACAAAATGCAACCCGCGTGACTCGTTAAAATTCCAGACAAGTTGCGACAGGCCAAGAAGTAAATAATGCACTGCCGTGCAACTGACGAAGGCTGTCCTTGCAGATCTACAAGGAATGACTTCAAAAGGCTGTGACTTCATCGACATTTTTCAAACTAACGTGTCTTCGCAATGGTTCGATCACAATTTCAAACGTAGGTGTCCAAATGTTTAAACTTATTTCTGATTATAAAAACAATCAGGAAAAAATAAAATAATCATCTAAGATAAAAAAAAAAACAAAAAACAGATTAGTTCTGAATGACTTGAGACGAACTTACGACTGAATGAATTAATGAACGAATGAACGAATGAATGAATGAACGAATGAATGAATGAATGAATGAATGAATGAATGAACGAATGAACGAATGAATGAATGAAGGAAATTAAAAATGTTTGCTTCGTCGAACGCATCATTTCATCAAATGGGAGGCTGGAAATTGAAATGATGAAGCCCAACTTTTCCATTGCTTGCTGGATATCTATCACGGATCACCACCGTCATCATCTAGATTATTGCCATCGAAATCATTGTCATCGTCGTCTTCATCATCATCATCATAGCCGTCGTCATCATCATCATCATCATCATCGCCGTCGTCGTCATCATCATCATCATCACCATTAACATCAACATCATCATCATCGCCTAATAACAATTGCAATATTTATTTTCATTATTTCTTAAAAGTAAGAAATTAAGTTTATATTTAGAGTTTAAATTATAAATTAATAACTTTTAAATGCTTGGCCGAAATAACAAATATTACATTACAAAATGATTGTAATATTTACTAAAATTAATTACCTGATGGAAGAATTGTTATCCTCGGATTGGACAGGTTGACAGGGAATGAGTTTTTGAGCCAGTGGATGGTTGGAGGTGGATTTCCAATGGATCTGCAGGACAAGGTGACGCTTTTGTTCCTCTCGACGTTCTTCGA
This sequence comes from Hirudo medicinalis, assembly GCA_011800805.1. NCBI lineage: Eukaryota > Metazoa > Annelida > Clitellata > Hirudinida > Hirudinidae > Hirudo > Hirudo medicinalis. The sequence continues at coordinate 161,531 of MPNW01000069.1, forward strand.
TATCGGTGGATCCAGGATTTCTGGAAAACCCTGTGGAACTGTAAAATATGAAGTTGTAAATGTATTAGTTATTAATTAATTTATGTAATGTGTTTAAAGAGACAAATATTTTGTTGTGTTGATACAAATATTTTGATGTGATGATTTAAATATTTTGTTGTGTTAATACAATGTGAAAATATTAAAACTAATAAATTTTTGGGTAGTTATAAAAAACTTTTGTCAAATCGTTGAGGAAGGCAATCATTCTACTTTCAGTTGTGCAGTGGAATAAAAACATTAATAAGAATGAAAAAATAATAATAGCAGGACGAATAAGCATGCATTTGGAGTTGATCAAACAGCACACCAATCAACCCAGGCTCGTACAAAAACAATCCCACAAAAACGGGTCGCGATCTAATTCAGTTGAGATAGTCCCTCCCCTCCCCTTTTCCCTCTCCCCTCCCACCTCCCCCCCAAAGTAAGCCACTCCTGACAACATTTAAATGTTTTCACAAAATGATTGGCAGTTTATCTTTTCAACAGGACATGAAGTATTGTTCGTAGACATTCGGCGAGATTTTATCAGCCATTACCATAATATTTAAAGTATATATAATTTCTAATAATAATTTATTATAATAAAATTTTTAACCTCATTTTTACTTTGTTTCTGCTTTATTACTTTTTTTAATCATGTCATATTAACGGACAGCAGGGCAATACTTTGAAGAGATTCAGATTGAATAAAATTTCTATATATTTATTTAATTCATTTATTTGTTTATTTATTTATTTCAGTTTGATGTGATAATAATTTCCAAGAATAATTTCAGTGAGGAATCGTAAAATGCAAAGAAACTCAACAGAACACCACCAAGGATTGACAATTAGCAAGAAAGGGGTACCATGAAGCTTTTAAGCAGAGCAACAACACATTTAAAAATTATTAAATCATTTATCAGTTATCATTTTCAATAGTTTCAACATTATATCAGATCATTATCAGATCATTTTCAATAGTTTTCAAATTTTTATTTTTACCTGACATCAATCAAGTCACATACTTTAAAATTCGCAAATTTGTAACTTTAAATCTCAAGTAATCACTCAACAATGTTGTTTACAGTAAATCACTTAATTCTAATAAATTTTAAATCATTTACAATTTTCTAATAAATTTTATTTCCTCATTAAAAAAAAAACCTGAACTCTGGCTCTCTCCATCTTTTTTGTTTAACTGAAATTTTCCCCTTGAGATGCAGCAAGCACTCCTATTGGTCGCAGGCTCATCGTTAGTGAAATTAAATTGCGGCCTCCAGTAGTTGCATTCTCTGGATTTTGCTTCCGAAGAATGAATGGGTAAATTATTCAGCGAATGAATGAATGAATGAATGAATGAATGAATGAATGAATGAATGAATGAATGAATGAATGAATGAATGAATGAATGAATGAATGAATGAATGAATGAATGAATGAATGAATGAATGAATGAATGAATGAATGAATGAATGAATGAATGAATGAATGAATGAATGAATGAATGAATGAACGAACGAACGAATGAATGCAAATTTACAATGAATATTTTTGGCAGGAGTGGTCAGCATCTCCCCAATTAAGATCGGAATGGGTAGAGTTGAAAAGGGTCCTAACACTGATAACTAATCAATATTCAGTCTCATGGTTTTTCCTTGCAGCGTTTCAAAAACCAAAGAATATTTTCAAAATATTTTTATTTTGCAGAATCTTGTTAAAAATTGTAAAGCTCTTATCTGTTATAATTTGTTGCAAATTTGTGGCTCATTAGCGGAGACTTATTCTTCCAAATGTTTTATAATTTTACAACTTGGTTATTTTATTCCCTCTTTCATCTTTACTTAGAATTTATTGATATTAAAATAATTCTCATAAAAATCAGATACAAATCGAGCCGGAATTACAAATGTCGTGCAATTTAAATTTAAGAAACATGTAGGATATTTTAAATTAAATGATTTTATAAAATCAATCTATAAAGTAAATAAATATATTATTTATATATATATATATATATATGTTAATAAAGCTAATTTGAAAATGTAAATAAATTCGTAGAAAAAAAATAAAAAAGTTCCCGCTGTAAAGTTCAAAAAGTACGAAAAAGTAGTTGACTGAAAAGGTGAAGAATTTAATTAAATTTTTTTTAAATAACAAAAAAACCACTTAGAATTAGTCCAGAGTGAATATGTTGATCATATAAATACTTATTTATCGGTAGAAGACAAGTTTTGCAAGCAAATCAATTTGAATAAATTTCTCGAATGATTTTCATGACATGAAATTGTTAATTGTTAATTGTTAATTGTTAATTATTAATTATTAATTGTTAATTGTTAATTTTTAATTTTTAATTGTTTATTGTTAATTGTTAATTGTTTATTGTTTATTGTTAATTGTTAATTGTTAATTATCGAATGCAGGGATTCCTGGAAGTTCATTGATGTTGTTCAATCTCACGACGCTAATGGACAAGAAAGTAGAAATCGAATTCAGCCAATGACTTTTTTGTGCGCCTCTAATTGCCCCGAACAATTACATAATATAACAAAACATAACATTAATGTATTAGTAGCACAACATTAGTGGTTGAAGCAAACCAATGTCTGTGTGATGAAGCACACGTTGTTCAGGAGTCTTGCGTGAATATAATTAAATTACTATTATTGTTTATGAGTGTATTATGATAAAATTATGCAAGATATTAAATTTAAAAAAGACATTTTTTGTTGGCTAATAATGTAATAATAATTGGTTGTTTAGTAATAACAAGTCCAACATTTTCATATGATCACATTTTCCATTGATTCTCACCCATGAAATGCTGCAGTTTGATCGAAAATAATATTGCTAATTCTTCTTATTTTTGTTTATTAGCAAGAAAACATAAAATATTCAAAAAGACAGAAACTTCAGTGGGAGATTGGATGGATATTGCCAAGAAGCAACGATATGAGTGATGGATGATCTTTAGAAAGCCACGAATATATGGAAGACCTCCATACAAATCAACCCAAGAATCCCGTTAGTAGGAAACAAGAAAACCTAATCGTATTAAGCAAATGACCAATTTTTGTGTGTTTCTTTCACTTATTTGCTTTACAAACTGTTTAAGTGTTCAAAGGGTTCTTCTGTTTAAGAATTGAACAAGGCCAATAATAATAATAACAATAATAATAATAATAATAATAATGATAATGATAATGATAATGATAATGATAATGATGATGATGATGATGATGATGTTGGTGATGATGATGATGATGATGACTATGGCGATGATGACGACGACGATGGTTTCAGGATAGCTACNTGATGATGATGATGATGATGATGATGATGATGATGATGATGATGATGATGATGGTGATGATGATGATGATGATGATGATGCCAATAATGATGACTGTAGTTATAGATTTATATTGAATTGTAGAAATAACAAAAAATAACGTCAACCGGATACGTTCTCACAGCTTCGATTCTTAATTTCAACTGAATCGATGCTAAAATGTAAACAAACGGAAGTCGAATGGATCTAAAAATAGCTCATTGACACGTGGAGCAGAGCAGGTCTATCTTGTCACAAACATGTTAATTTTTTATTTAATTTGATAATTCAATAGGTCTTATTTTCAAAGTAGGTCTTATATTAAAATCACCCTGAAAAATCGTGGTAGGTCTTATTTTCGAGGTAGGTCAAATTTTCGCGGAAACACGGTAATAATAATGATAATGATAATAATAATAATAATAATAATAATAATAATAACAATATTATTATCTTATGTTTATTTGTAAAGCATCTTAAGTGTCAGCATCGCCGTCCTTGGCTACCAAGGGGAAATTATGGGTTTTCGAATCGGCTTTGAAAAGGCTGAACAATTCTGAGACCCCGAGGTATGCGGGTGGACTGCTCCATATCTGCGGGGTAGAGAACTTGAAGGATTTGGCTTCTAATTGGTCTTCGGAATGTGGACGTTGAGGAAGTTTGGGTACTCCTCGCAATGTCAGTTCGGGGAGAACAGAGTATAACAATTATTTTGGACCTGTTTGTGTCAAAATGATAAATGTTATGTTGTATTACTTGTAGTTTTTATTTGAAACGCATTACGACGGTGAGAATTTTATATGTAATGTAATAATATTTAAGCCATTATTTTAACTAACATCAATTTTTTGCTAAATACCTGTTACTGCAAAGTAACTGCATCACGGAAGACCAAAAGCAACCGTTTTTCCAACAAAAAATGAATTTCATAAATATTAAATGCTTGAAGAATGCAATTCAAGTTTTTGTTAAACATTTCTGAATGCTTTCATTTGTTGAAAATAACAAAAAGCCACTCCATTTTCTACCGTCCAAATTCTCAGAAATTTACCTCCAAACGCTTTCATCCATTCATTCAATCATTCATCCATTTATTTATCCATGCACACAATTTTGTGCTAAACCGAGTGTTGTCCAAGATGTTACTCAAGATTTGAAGTAAATTTCGAGATACTGTGAGATTTTTGGCTTTGTAGCATTTAATTCTCATCATTTTGATTGCAGCATTCCATGCTTTTGCTCTTATTTGACTTTTTCTTTGTGCTAACATTGTTTATCTCAATTTTCTTTTGCAATTTGAAAGAAAGCAAGTCATGAATTATTTAGCAACGGAGATGGCTTTAGAAACAACAAAACCAACAGAAGTTGCAGAACATCTTCGCGATCCACGCTATCTTTCGATGAATTTAAAACAGCCAGATTACCAACGCTTAACAATTTTGAGATGATATTGCTGTTCTTATTAATATTATTATTATGCAGATCCAAATAAAATTCTAAGTAGCGGTTCTCCTACTGTCAAAGCACAGACGTCATAACGTGACATGACCTCATGTCGGTGCAATTTAAATGGCGGTTGTACACGAGTCCCTAAAATTAGAAATTACCGCATTTCTCATTTCGTGGATGTTACGATCGATGTGAAGAACAATTTTATTTTCGTTAATGACGTGAATGTCAATAATCACCCTAATTTATTAATTGAACCAATTCGATCGCCTTTTGTTTCTGCAAAATTTCAAGGCACGCATGAGTGGAAGCAACTCCAGAGAAACTTTTCCATCCCCTTCCTGACACTTCCAGTGGAAATTAAACAAGCCTGGAATCAAAATCGATACGTTCCACGTCCTGAAAACAGCAAACAGCACTCGGCCACAGAAATGGCAGGGAAGCCATAACTCAGCTCTAAGTGACGTATAAACCTTTCTCCCCTGCTTCAACCTTCATGGAAGTTACGTATGGCAGTTTAGGCTTTGTCATTTGTTACACCAACCTTTGGAACATTACGTGCTTCCTTCGCTATGCTGGAGACTTATGACCTCGTTAATGCCCGACAATCAGTGGATATTTCCAAAATAAAAATTTTTCGCATAAAATTCACTTCATGATATCAGTCAGTAATTTCTTTAAAATAAAAAAAAATTATAAATTCTTACTTTGTCGTAAAATAATTGACATTTCTCAGTTTTTGGAGTTGAAAACTTAACAAATTTACTGAGTTTTTTGATATTTTGACTTTTTTTTTTTACCGTCAAACAAATATCAACTCATCTGCTGAGGCACGAACTAATCTCCTTCGAAATTAATTATTCATAATTAATGAATCAACGTAACAAAATATCAAAATCATTTTAGAATATATTTTAGGAACATGATTTAAAAATGCACACCGCTACTTTGTAAAGCTACTTTGACAGCAATGAGTGTTTTCATAACCCTTTACAATGAAGATATGAGAATGAAGAGGAAAGATAAACATGCTAATACAAATACAGTCCACATCGGAGATGGGTGGATGTTCTGTTTAGTTGATTGAACAAATGGGTTGATTGATCGCATGAAATTCAATTTACTAGTTACCTGCATCTTCATCTATAACCTCGAGGAGAGCATTGGCAGTTCCAAGTACAATCCCTCCTTTTTCCACTCTGCACTCGTAAGCTCCAGTGTCCTTTCCATCCTTGAGCGGGTTGATCCTGAGGATTGAACCTCCGATGTCAGGCTGCTTGGTGTTTATCCTAGCGATTGAAAATCTACTCCTGCTTGGCAGAAGTCTATCCGATTTCAACCAAGTAACTTCGATCGAATCGTAGTCTGTTCGTGCTAATTTGACTCCCAAGTGGGAGCTCAGGTCAATTGCCCTGAAATGGCAGAAGAAAGAGGCCATGCTTCCACCGAGGACTTGAAGTCTCGAAGGCGTCATGCTCACTGAGACGATTGGTAGACTCCTCTTGCGCTGAGATTTTAGTGCCGAGTGATTCGAAGCGTTTTGGTCGAAATTCATCCAAGTTTGCTGACGAAGGAAGGAAGTCTGACGACTTGTTTTCAACGAATTTCGGTCGTGAAATGAAGTAAATGGCCACTTGTTTCTTGCTCGTTTTTCAATTTCTTGCAGGTGTTTCGAAGGAAATCCGTGGAATTCTTTGTCTAAAAACAAATTATGTTTTTACTTTTTGAATCGAAGTTTTCAAAGTTTACATCTGACTTTGGGTTTCATTTGGCAATTTCGTTCTAATCACCTCCTGGAAAGGTTTGATGAACGGTCTATTGAACTGATTGTGATTGATTGCAACGTTCGGTTCAACCAAGATTAAATTTTTAATTAATTCCATTCAGACCTCAAATTGAAACCTACGATTTATTGTGTGGGTTTTTTGAAAAAAAAATTCATGGTATTTATATTTAAAGTTATTATTTGGAACCAAATTTATTCTTAATAATAAAATTTAAATTAATAATAATTAATAAAAATAATATTTAATAATAAATTTTTTTTAAATAATTATTTTTTTTACATAATAAATATTTTTTTTAAATAATTATTTTTTTTAAATAATAAATATTTTACTTAAAATTTTATTTTATTTTATTTTATTTAAATATTATTTTTAAAAATAATAAATACTGAAAGCCTAAATTAGTGAAATTGAACAGGAATGTGGCTTGCAATTGAAATGCTTGACCCACCATTTCCTGAAGTAGGCCTCAGTTTGCTCGTACAAATTGAACTGAAGAACAAGATGGCGAGGACGATTCGCTGTACATTAGAGGCCATTTTAGCAGCCGTTCTGAAAATTATATTGGATTTTAAAAAGAGATAAGTCATCAAATTTATATTTTGGCATTTAATTAATAATTATTTAATTAATAGTAATACAATTAACAAATCGGAGAAACATTAACAATAAAATCTTGATTGTCGATGATTACAACCTGATTGTTTACAAGTAATTGTTTCTTTTTACGGCTTCCAATCAATGCAAGAAATCATGAAAGTTGCATAAAATGTAACACCGTCATCATTTTGCAGCTGAAATGCCATCAACATCATGCCATCATGCCATCAATGGTTTTATGCGACGACCTTTTATGTCAAATTCGAAATTTTGAAGGTTCATAATTTCATGATAATACTCATAACGACCAATAGCATGTAACATGTAATAACGCATAATAATTCAAACAGACTTGAATATGCATAGCTTGCATATTCAAGATCATAATTGAAACTTATATCAATTCATTTTTCATCTCAATGACACTGAAAAACAGAACAATTGTGAGGCAGAGATTCAACTCAACTTCGATATTGTAAGTTGACATCAATAATGCAAACAAGGATATTCATGGACCTGTGAGAAACTGCAGTAAATTCGTGCAAGGCAGTGAATGGACATTTCTTATTTTTACGAGTCTCCAAACGAATTGCTGTCGCGGGAAATTGTTGTAAAAAACTTGCCTGAAACTCTCAAATATTTTCAACATTTTCCAGCTTAATCCAGAAATAACAATTTTTGAAATAAACGGGTCAGACGACAATATATTTATTTATTTTGTATTCAAAAGCACCCCAAGATCTCCCTAACAGAAACAAATTGGAGGCGGAAAGTAGGAGAGAATGTCAATGAGAAGAAGAGTAAAAGTCATGAAGCATCAGATTGTATCTGATAATTGTATCCGAGTTCGTGAGTGATGAATGATACCAAGGAGAAGATCCCAGTGAGATGGCTCGTACGTGACTCTACTTGGACTTCAACTCTCGACCAACCAGCCACCCATCATATTAACGTTTCATTTGACCTTTCAAAAACGCCTCGCCATTAAATTATACATTTTTATTACGAATTCATTATTATTTCAAGAAAATACATTTAAAATGTATAAACATTGAGGAAGAAAATAATTGTATCTAAAATTCTTTAGTCTTCCACGCAGACGTCTTGGTCGAGAAAAAATGCAATAAAATCTCCTTCCGATGGCTTTGAACTTGATTTGCAGTCTTAGCAACGAATTAGCCAAAAGAACAATGAAATAGAGGAATGACTTTCTTTCTCTTAGGTTGTTTGAAGTCATCCAAACAGGTAGGGAATTAAGTTGGATACAAAAAACAACATTAAACTGTAATCTGCGTTTCAGTTAAGTTCCATTTTTGCAGCTCTTTATTATTAAATATTGCAACCGAATATGATCCACCCACCTCTGTTGGCAGCTGGATTTTCCAATCACGCAAAGGAAGGACGGTGGATTTTATTTCCAATCAGAGGTGGAATTAATGTTGATGACGTGGAAGACGATGATTGCGATGAGGACGAAAATGATGAGGCATTGATTGGGGAGTGAACAGTCCACTGGAGAGTCATTAAGTGAGTGACAATTTTTCTCTCTCCACATCTTCGCTGAAAGCCACGCATCCTTCCGTCATAATTATCCAGATGAACGGACGAATAACGGAGGAAGGAAGGAACTGGATGGAGGACGATTATAAGAAATCCACACGATTCCAAAGACTCCTTTCCACAATCAGGCCATTATAAGCGATCACTGCTCGTGAATATTCATGACTTCCAGGCAGCGTGCTTTCCAGCAGGAGGGATTGAGACGTCCAATCACGTGCGTGGATGTGATGCTAACGACCTCGTTTAGCTGCAGAATTTCTATGAAATCTCTCAGTCACTTAATGATTAGCAATAGACCCACGGCAGCTTAATAATTAATAATATCTACCTAATTCATTAAATCGCTCAATGGTGGTAAGAATAATGTTGCGAATAAAAAAATCCTGTAATTTCTTTGTCGATTTTTGAACATTAATGTAAGCATATATTACAGGATTTTTTGAGAGATCAAAGATCAACAAATATCAAGAAATAATCATAATTTTAATGGTAATAATAAATTTTACAACCAACAACGTAATCCTAACGAATGTATTACATAAAATATATAACTTAAAACTCAAACTCAAAAACAATCTTTTACAGAACAATTAAAAAAACAATTATATTAATCATTTAAAGCAGCATTTAAAAATGTCAACAGAAGGGAAAATTGAGGCAAATGTTGAAAAACACTCCCCAACTCCCCCTCCTTAGATACTTAATGGAGAATGTAATTTTGAATGAAATCACGATCAGTTCTTGTGTCAAGTCGTGCGGAATAAGACAGGCAATATTCCTATTCAGCTATTATGATATTGCAATAAATAAGTAATAAACGAGTCTCAATTTGTGCCGAATTTATAGTTGGATTTTATTCAGCAAATATTCATTTAACAAGTCGGTGGTATTATCTGTAAATACCACACTTATGCAATATACCTGATGCTAATTGTTGCGCAATAATCACTTTAATCAGTGATTATTTGCTGAATGGGAATATGGATATCGGGTCGGATCTTCTGGGATTTTTCTGGGATCTTTAACCTTAATTATCTGATATAGTGCTGCCTTGGAAAGGTTCTAAATATAAGTTTGATTTTTATTTTTTTCGTGACAATGTAATCTGGATTATCGTCTGCTTCGTTACCGCCATCATAGCTATCCGCTTTCTCATTAATGCCAATCTCTGTCATAACTGCCATCTCCGTCATCGTCACTTTCATCCGACATTATGCACTGGCGTTATCGGCTTCCGCAGAATTTTGGCTTAAGCACATGGAACTCCTCAAATATGCCACTTTCAAGAAGCAGGATGCTTGAGATGAAACAAACAATGTTTTGTCATTTACTTGCTGCTCGAATGGAGTCTCTTCGATAGCTTCCAGATATTTGCACTATTTGAATTCTTTCCCATTCCGATTGCTTATTTTCTCCTACGTTGCTTCCTTTCGCTAAGGTTTGCATTTTGTATTTCCATTCTTCAAATGACCCGCCAGTAGGTCCTGAATAAGTTGAAGCATGCATTGACACGTTGAAGTGCGAATGTGACCACAATGCTTCAAGCTGGGATTTGAAGTGCGTTATGATAATCGTATAATTCCGATTATTAACTAACCGAGGTGAGATCACATTTCCCTTTTCGTATTTTCGAAAACTTCATTTTAGAGAAATAGTTCTTCTGCAGCAAGCAGACCACAAACGACCCTTCTTTAAGAATTAGTGACATCAATAACAATCCAAAGTTTGAATAAATCTTTCTAAAATTTAGGGATCTGAAATTTATTGGTCAAACGTTAAAAGTTAAGAAATGTGGTAATTATATCGTAATGACTGAATATTCATCATGCTGAAGCACCCGCTTATTTATAGATATGGAAAATATTGGCTCGCAGAAGCTTGGGCCATGACGCATTGTGGCGTGCAAAGCCAGCAAGCAGGGTTGAACAGGAAGAGCTGGAAAGACCAAAATGGCGCCGTAAACAAAAGCATGTGGAGGCCGCACTGGGCAAGTGACAATCATCACTCTGTGTCATCCTCAAGTGGTCAACTATATTTTCAAGGCAGTTTCTTGTGAAATTAAGTGGAAGCGAGTGAGCAGGTGCTGGTTTAATTTTTTTAAGTTTTAGTTCATGATGGAAAGAAAACCAGGTGAATGAAATAGCGAACAATTCAGAACTTGCTTTGTTATTCGGGTGTCATTAATAATTAAAATTTCATTAGTATTATTAGATAATATGTTATCGATGTTATCACACTAAGCTATTAATATTCCTCTAGTATGAGCTTACGCATGCCTCCGTTAATTTTGTAAACATCAACAATAATGTTCCACTTGAGTGGGAGTACCAGCAGAGTTGGAGTTGGGTTGTGGAAAATAATCAAATTATATTCAATGTTTGTTCGAATGTCAATTAAATAACAAAATTATTTATATAAAATAAAGCATTAAAGATTAAAGATTAAAGATTGCGTGGTTGTCAATATTTTTTTGCCTATCATAACTTTAGCATATAATTTCTCAGCATAATGTTTGGATACTTTGTTTTCATTATTATTATAGTATATTATTATTATAATAACTAGAATTGTAATTGTTATGATAAACTAATTTGTTCAAGTGAAAGATGCATGGCTGGTTTTGGCTCTTCCGATTTCAAAAGCAAGCTCTGCATTGATTCAAACTCATATTAAATTTGCAAGTAATTTTTTTATAACTTTCCTGAGTAATTTTCAATGTTTTTTAATTAATAAGATTACCGCTAGAGTTTGCATTCAAACTCGATTTTGTCAAGACCCGTCATTCTAGATGTGAAAATCATTATTTAGTAAATTAATTATGTTATTTATTTTTTTACGATTTATTTAATCCATTTAAAATTGTGTTACACATGTTTCGTGATCAATATAATGATTTCTTCGAAGAGGTCTTGCAGAGATTTCTGGGGTAAGGATTCTTGGATCGTGAGGGAATGAAATCCAAATTCAAAAGGTTGTCTGCATATCGATATCAAGAAGGATGCTTGAGGAGTATGGGGAGAACGTGAACTTATTGGACATGTATCAGCAACTTTCAACAAGATTTTTAAAATTTTTAAAGGGCTCTGCGGACCTCAACAGAATTTCTAAAACATTTGATTTTCTCTCCTGATTGTTTCGATCAATTCATTAATTACACTTCGGAATTTTGCAAGTTCTTGAAACCTGATCGTGCTATAAGCATGTTTATACAAACCAAAATTGTGAAAGATGGTGTAATCGCCAGAAAAATCACAAAGTGGTGTGAGCGAAATTCTTCACAATTCTTAATTATTCGTCAAAAGGGTAATTTCATTTCGATATTCATAACCAGTAAAATTGAAGTTGCCAAAGACTTTATGTCATCACATTTGATGACATATAGTTTTAGCATTTTGAAGATATTGCTTTGCAATTTAGCAGAATTTATTAAAATTGTGGTATTTTGCAATGATTAAAATTAGCATCTCATTGCGATTAAGCCGAAAAATCAGAGAGAATAAAAAACATGTTGAGTTTTATGAATTTATTTAAGTAATGTCAATATGTCAATTATTAAAACTCCAAAGTCATAATCTCTTCTCATCTCTTTTTCTTCACTCAGTCGACAAGTTTTATTCAACGAGCATTCTTTAAGTCTCATCTGGAGTACAATTTGGGAATCCTCCATTTTGACGTCTTCAACTCTTTTCGGCGACAAACAATTCCTCCAAAGTCCGGTTGCTCAGATCACAATGATCTGGACATTTTCGATATTCTTCCACAAATCATCAGTTTTGCTTGCCACAACCGGGTGCAGCTTCTCGAACATTTGCAGACGCCGAGATTCAAACTTTACGAGAACTGGCTCAATAATGTCATACAGCAGTTCGTCCAGACCCTCGATTCCCTCGAAATCTTTGAGGAGAAAATCATGAAACCTTTCCACCAATCCAATTTCTTTGGACTTCCCGTTTATTGAGTGTCCGAAACATCCCACTTTGGTGTATTGGAAGCGGACTGCAAATGCTTTTGGCTGGTACTTTTGCCTCTCCAAGAGAAGGCAAATTGATACGATGCGTCTCAATACATCTTCCCCTTGACACCGTGGCGTAGCTAGCTCACCATGGAAGCAGACATCCGGGAATGATGTAGCAAGAGAACTATTTTCGATTATCAAAACATGCCTCTGCTCTTTGATTGTGTGTTGTTTTTTTGTTTTTTTAGAACCATTCTAAAGCTCTGCAGCTGGTCCAAGAACGATGGTGTTATTTCATCATCTATGGCGGAAGTCAATTCATGAGGCTACAGTATGCCAAATGTAATATCTACCTCAACCTGCATTCCTCTGGACCGATGAACAACCTCATCGATGAGAATGCCTAGAGTGCGGTAAACTACATTTACTTTGAATCGCATTTCTGGATCAGTGGGTCTGCTATCATCGCCTAACTCATCAAACTGCTTCTTTGCTTTTTGGATTGAATTCTGACGTGAATTCAACCAGATTTTGTAGTAGACTCGAAGTACTGAAGTCAATTGTATCAGTCTGTAGCAACTTTTAAACAGTATTCACACTTTCAGATATTTTGGTGAGCACAACCAGATGAAAAATAAATTGAAGTTTAATAAGTTTGTTACTCTCCATTAATTTACGAACCTAATTAACGAAAATATTTAATAAAATAATTAAACAATTGCTTATTCACTTTGTTGGAACATTTCTTAGTTAATGCATCGAAATGCATCTTTAGTCAAATCATGCTTAATATTGCGATTGCGTGCATCTCCCCAGACTTGACCAAAGACCACTGATGACCTTTTTACTTTGCTTTTCCAAGTTTTCCATTTTGCTTAGAAGTGTAAACCACTTCCAGTGGGGCTATTTGGGTGCTTTTGTCCTCAAAATTCCCTCTGGATAAATAAATCCCTATGTATGATCTGTGCAAACAAACCGAGTGACCGACATCTGACCTACACATGTAAACTGCATTAATATGTTTTTGATAGTTAGACTGATTTATTTGTATTTGGAAAATAGAGTGATTTCTACATACAAATAAGATGTGGTCACGTTTTTGATGATTTGAAAATCCTATTAAAATTGTATACCACTGCTGGTCAAGTTTAGCAAAGCTGATAAATTTCTAGTCAAAATGCATCCAATCAAGATCGTTAATATAATCATATCCAAAGCTTATTAGAAGTTTTTTAAGTCAACATGCAAATGGTATGATCTTGGGAATATAGCAGAGAAGGAATATCATTGCTAAACTAGTAGGGACAAACTTCAAATATCCGAAAAACTGCGAAAAACCATGTGAATGAAGAGAGAATTACAATTCAAGTTGGTCTTAAGTAAAATCTAATGCTGCAAAATATGGAATCTCTCTAAATTTAACAAACGTCCTAAAAGTAGGCGTATACTTCAAACATAATTCGTAATTTTAAAATAATATCATAAAAATTAAATGTAACAAATTTTAATTTATCCTAGCGAACCTCTCCAGCATCAAATTAAAACTTGTCTTCTGAACTCATCTCGCTATTATGGTGTTCGCATTGCTTAAAATTCAGGCTCCCAGGTTTATGTTGCGGTGGCTCTGATTTGCAATGGTATTGATTTAGAATATTTTCGGTTATGAGTCATTTATTACTTGTCTTACTAGTGACCATCTCTTGTCAGCTATCGTCAGGTAATTCGTGTTGTTATTGATGGACCTTGTTGTTAATGTCATCTCGTGGTTGGTTGAATTAATTGAGTTGCTGATATCAATAAAGATATAAAATAAACAGGATCGCCAAAAGGTTTTTAGTATTAGGTGTTTCATTTTATTGAATAGTAACTAAAACTTTTCAAGCTTCCATTTGACATTAATTATGACTTATCATATGATATACATGAAAGTGTCAAATGATTTGCTAGTTTTAAGCATTGTAGAAAGCAAACACCTTGTGGATGTTTTGCAATAATGTGCTAATACATGCTAATCAAATTCATTTGGATTAAAATATTATTATCATATTTTTTTTAATTGTTTTTAGTTACAGCTGGCTGGCCTGAAGGAACATATGGCCTTCCCAGGTCTATATCTGGATGTCCAACTGATGATGTTTTTAAGTGGAATTATGGTGATTTCACATTTTCCATGTATTTATGCATGTTATTGAGGATTTGAGTAATTGATATATCTGTAAATATAATCTGTTTATTTTTATCAATTCATGAGATTTAGTGGAATTGGTGAAATTAATTATTTTCTTTTAGTTGTCAGTTTTTTTTTTTAAACAACTTTTTTCTACTACCATAACCATAATTTTGTCGTTAGTTTTAATTAATGCAAAGTTCATTGCGTGTTTGTTTGTTAGAATGCTTATAATTTGTTGCAGGAAAGAGAATTCATCTCACTAGGCAAGGAAGCTATTCATCACCTTCAAATAATCTCTTTGGCTCCAATCCGAACAAGTCCGACATTGTCGTCCAAGGGTTTTGCATAAAAAATGAGTCCAACAGTGATGGCATGCACAGGTTTATGCCAGGTTCATTTGATTGGCACAAATTAATTTTCAATTATTTATGAGCTTTGATTTATTAAGTTACCAATTTCTTAATAAGAGATGCTGGATCCTTTGGATTTTAAGTCCAGGAAACCTCA
Organism: Hirudo medicinalis; assembly: GCA_011800805.1. Classification (NCBI taxonomy): domain Eukaryota; kingdom Metazoa; phylum Annelida; class Clitellata; order Hirudinida; family Hirudinidae; genus Hirudo; species Hirudo medicinalis. The sequence continues at coordinate 176,914 of MPNW01000069.1, forward strand.
AATCATTTTATAAATCTAATGGCAACTGCCTTTAGTGATTGTGAGGGCACCGATCTCAAAATTTAACTAATTTAACGTGACTAATTTACAATTTCATTTAGTTAAATAAGTTTTTAAAATAATTTTTTGTGTGCTGCTTTGATTTTGTCTCGGGCTATTTTGTCCCGGGCTTGTTTTGAAGGGTCACCGATTGTGAGTAATTTAATAACTAAGCCATTGCTAATAATGGGCAAATATTTTGCAACAGGCAAATATTGTATCTTCAAGAAAGGGAGATGTCCTGTTTCATTTAAAGAAGGCTCAATTTACTGGGATGATGGAGGACCATTGCTGGGCAAGACAATACAATCTGCATCTGGTTAGATATTAGTCGATGTTAGACTTCATAATTGTCGTGTTACTTTCAACTATAGCCATCTTTCACATCTTTCTTTTCATTAAAATTAATCCAGTTTTCAATTATTTTGTAAGAGTCAGTTTGTAACAACAAACATTTTTGCATTTCAAGAAAATTTGAAATTAATACTTCAAAAATATTTTGATTTGAAAATCGTGAAATATCAAGCAGATTCTCAATGGAACAAAACTTTATTTGATGCACAGGCTACAATTAACAACAACTTATGTTTACCTTCACACTTGTGGAATGTAACTATTTTGAATGTTAATTTGATTTATATTTGACGAACGAAACGTGATACCAGGCGACTTGCCCGACGGAATCTTCGACCGAAACACGAGGATTGAATTTTGTTGCAGAACCGACGGTCATCATTTCAAAGCCATCGACCTGCCTGCTGATCAACCTTTCTACCTGCTCAAGTATGGAGACATGTGCCAGCAGGTATTTTACTGTGATTTCTTTGTTTACGATATTTCTTCACAAACACACAATGATTGGGAAATTGACACAAATTTGTATCAGTGAGAAACAAGTACTGGTTAAAACTGCAGCAATAAAGTTTATGTTTATTGTTATTAAAGTCTCCTTAACCAAAACAATAAAGTTTATGGTTATTGTTATTAAGGTCTTCTTAATCAAACCTTAAAAAATGCTCTGAAAAAATCAGTTAAAATCATTTGTCTTCCTTTTCATGTTTAAAATTCAAATTTTAATGTCGGACATTATTTCACATTTCTCGCTTGTTCATTTGTCGACGATAATTGGGAAAAAAGTTGATTTAGATTTCGAGATGTTTGCATTTGTTCCTCAAGTTAGTGGACAACATGTTCTACTACAAGGACTAAATTAGTAATAAAATAATTCATGACAAAATGGAAGACTTTCTTTTAATATCACATTTTGTGCTGTCAATAATGTGTTTCCTTAATTCCTACATAGCACTCGAAACATATATTTGAATGTATAGACTGAAAATTTGAACAAGAATTATTATTAGAAGTCATTTATTAATAACAATGAAATAGTCAATTATTTGGACTTGTTATATTTATTGCCGGTGGTGTCATCCACGATTAATCACCAGCAGAAGTTAGCATCTGCTGGAGCCAATTTATGACCTTGGCATTGAGAATTTATTGCCTGAGAAGCATGAGAATAACCATCACTTATGTTCTGCCATATCTTTCACTTAAGACATATGAATAAATAAATCCTTGGAAGATGAAGACATGTAAATAAATCAAAAGTTTTTAATTGTTTTAATTTTTACTTTTATTATTATTATTTGCAATTAGTTTAGATTAAGTAAAAACTGATAGTAGAAATAGAATTAATATTACTAAATCATAGTTAGATTTGTGTACTCTATTTATAATCTCTGGTTAAAAGATGTCATTACATTATGCTAGCCAATGTCCACTTGGTTGAAATAGATGGACCATATGATTGAAGTGGCAACTTGCCATGTTTTCAGTTTAATGAATAATTGATTTCACCTCTTGAATAGGTTAGCAGGATGACTGTGACAGAACACTGGGTGCATTGGGTGGATGAGAAGTTCCTGAATCTGAACCATTTGGCTGGGGTCCACCCAAAAGTCATAAGACCCAGACACCCCCCTCCCTACACTCGACTCTATTACTGCTATTACGAACCTCCTGGTTATTTACATATTTTTTTGTTTCTGACAATTTAAATGACAAAACATTTAAAACAAATTGCTGTAATGAGCAAATTAACAGTGCAACGACAGTAATGAATACTCTTTAGGTAATTATTTTACAATAAATACCATTGTTTACATCATTTAATTTGTTTCTTAATCTATCCAAATTTTTGTTATTAAATAAATTAACGATATTGTTAGCTATTATTATTATTATTAGCAATGGCATTACTTTCATAGCAATTCACCCTTTGCATTTCAAGATACCAACTACCCATCAGCGTTCGCATCACACTCTGAAGTCTACCCGCAGTTCAGCTTTGGAGTTCAGACGATCCTCACCATCATCTACGTCACAGGAGCCATCTTGGCCATCATCTTCATGCTGGCTCTACTGCTCACTGGCTGTCAGAAGATCTTTGTCCACATCAGAAAGCACAGGAGAAGTCACACTTCTTGCAACTCTCAAGAATCCTCACATCTCAACAGAACTCTCAGCTACCCGAAGACCACGGGCACTTCGTCGCCCGCCGTTTCCTCCCTCTCTCCCCCGCCCTACCAACAGCTCCCCATGGGGCCGCTCATGTTCAGGGGCATAAGAGACCAGCGCACGAGCGAGGACTCGTTGGTCATGTGTGAGGACGGGGAACCACCCCCTCCGTACGAGGAAGTGTTGAGGGAGCAGGCCATCCAGAATGAAACGAGGCATGTCATTCAGTAGTTTAGGCATTAATATGGAATTAACCTCTGCATAATCAGATTTTTTAACAGTTGAGTTTTACAGTCTTGTGTGTGGAGATTCATCTTAAATTCAACTTTCGAGAATTGATTTTTAAATTTTTGCAGGTTTTTGCTTTGAATGTTAGCGACAGAGAATCGTTATCGTTAGTTTCAAGAATTTCCATTCGTCATCAAGAGATCGTCGCTTTCGATTTTAACAGATGGTCGATCATTCAAATTTTTATCATTTGTTACACGCAACTTAGATGTATTCTAGGCACAATTTGCATTTGAAATTTGATATTATCTTCATCCACATTTTTCTCATTCCATTTTTGTGAAATGTTGACTTAGGAATTGTAAATATGTATTCAAGTTCAATTTATCACCAATGAGAGATCTATGTCAGTACTTTATGACATATTTATGACTGATTCGTTGGAACTATTCATAGGGGTGTCAAATAGCTTAAAGGGTCTATAGCCTCCTTAGCAAGCAAAGGTTTGTTTTTCATTGACTCTCTTGTATCTGCATGTATTGGCTAGAAATTTGTGCTCAATTTCTCTGGCACAGCTCTTGGTTCTGGAGGATTTTGTGCTGTGGCTCTCATGGCCTGATTTTTTGTAGCTTTTTCGTTGAATTGCCATTTGTGATTTTTCTTTAACTTTTTGATTTGTTTTCGGCATACATTAAATCAACAATTTCGAACTTTTCATTATCTTGTAATATTTTGGAGGGATATGTATTGCAATCTGTGAAGAGTTTGTGATGACAAAAGTAATACTAATGTCAACTGTGACAAAGTCAAGATTTAATTTTTTGCAGAGCATTTATGCTTAAACTTGCGAGATGGAATAGACGACTGGAGATGACGTCATGCGTGTTTTGGTAAATGCATCAAAATGTTAACTAAAGAAAATGTTAGACAGACTTGCGAAAGTATTATGTTACTCTGCTATATGAATAACAATAATTAGTATAACAATTATAAATAACTTTAACAAACACCCGAGATTTTGATTACGACGGTAAAACTTTGAACGGAGATTTTATAGAAAAAACGCTTTGCTTAATTTTTGGCTTCGTGAGACTGCCTTAAGTTTTTAATTAATTTTGAAAGAATGGAGGAAATTCGAATGAGAAATCGACCTCGAAATCGGTCATTTTTTGTCAACAACATTTTAGGATTAGCCCGATGATAAATGTGAGGTCAGGTGCTCGACACGATAAAAAGACATCTTGCAGAGATTATAGTAAATTTTTCAGAGAAATTGTCGAGGCAATCAACCCAATTATCAAAACAATTACCTGTCTCACATCCTTCTTAGAGCCGAGATCATTTTCAAAGCTCTGCATTGGTTTATGTCTCCAACATAATAATGTCTAATTGTCTTAATAATAATAACCAAGGAACTATGAATGTAAGGCTCAAATGCAAACAACCAAATCAAGATAAGGGTTTTGCTACTGAAGGATCAATTGGATTGAACGTGAATACTTGAGACATTTTAATATGTTTGAATAACCTTTTTGAAAAGTACTGAAAATACCTGCTTTAAGTCGACCAATTTGATTTGAGGCATTTCACTGTCTAGTTATAATAAATTTCGGAAAATCATAATAAATGTAAAATAACAACAGAAAGTTATAACATAATTGTTACGAAAAGCTCATCAGATGGGTAATCATTTTTCTACAACAATATTGTCATGAACAAATTATATATTTTCTAGCTATGTGCAGCGTGGAGCGAATAGAACGCAATCCCTACAAATATAAAAAAATTGTGATTGTTTAGAAAAGCTCTGATTGGACGCTGTAAGAACCTCGACCGCCATTGTAACTGACGACTTGCACACTGGAAGATAGGCAGTCTGTTTGCTTATTAAATTGACCTGCAACAAAAACAGCAAGCATGTAATGGCTTGCACATCAATCAAGTATAAACGTGTTTTCATTATGACCGACAATCATGCCTCAACCAGGAGCCACATAAGCACTTAATGCCAGCTCCAACTGTCCAACAAGGACACGATTGTCGAATAATTACACAATAAATAGAAATAAATATTTTAAAATTTCAATGTCGAATGTGGAGATGAATTTTAAGTCATTATCGGATCACCGCTGAACGTAAAAGGCGTGGATGAATATTCAACATCATCGTCGTCGTCATCATCACTATCACCATGCTATTATTATTATTATTATTATTATCGTTATTATTATTAATATTATTATTATTATTATCATTAAGAACGTCAAATGATAAGTGAAAAATAGTGAAATAAGTAGAATCACGTCAGGTAACTCCAGGT
>MPNW01000069.1:183108-222672 GCA_011800805.1 Hirudo medicinalis
ATTATTATTATTATTATTATTATTATTATTATTATTATTATTATTATTATTATTATTATTATTATTATTATTATTATTGTTATTATTATTATTGTTATTGTTGTTATTTTTTTATTGTTATTATTATTGTTAATATTACGTAGTGAGTAAGACTTTCACCGCAGTACATTATATGGAAGTATATCTTAGACATAATAACCCTTAGGAAAGCAGTGGGGAACGGCATTGAAACACGAGAGGATCGGCTGCATTATAATAATAATGCCATTATTCATATTCCAATCCGAACGCCATAAGCTGAGGGTTACAATTATGTAAAATAATGCAAGACCCTGGTTTATTGAGGATCTCAATCAATGAACATCTTGAACCAATTAGCTTTGGAAAACTATAAATAGTCTCGAGTTCATTCATTTTATGGCACTTTCTTCCCAGTAATGAGAAAAACAATTGAAACTTTTGAAACGTCTACAGTTCGAGAGAAGCGCATAATCTAAACTTTAACAAAGAGAATCTCATCTTAACTTGGCACCTGCCTGTAAGAAATATTTCTTATTGAGAGACTAAAGAATTACCCCAAAAATAAACAATGCTTCTCATCTGTCCCCCTTTGTTTTATGCAGGGACGTAATTTGGGGGTTTGGGTGGGTGAGCTCTCATGACTTTTGGCGAGAAGCAAGGCAAGATTATCTCATCGTGTTGTGCGAGGGTTTGCCCCCCTGGAAAAAGCTGAAATGACGTCCTTGGTGCTATGGAGAATGATTAAGACTGTCATGCTTTCTGTCACCTCAGGATAACAGCAGTTTAATGATATCGGCATGAATTTTCATTTAATGATCATTTTAACATTAACTTATTAAATATAATTAATTACCGAAATCCAACCACGAAATCCGTGTTTCTTTGGAAATTCTGGCAATATTCAATCCGTCGAAACCTGACTCCCATTACGATGAAATATTCAAAAGTTCTGCAGAAAAAATTCTTCCCTAAGTGCATCCTCACATATTTATAACAAAAAATGGCACATCTGCTAATTTTTTCGAATTCAGTCCAACAAAATTTATTATACTCTATTTTTATTCTCAACATACATAACAACAACATAGCAGCAACAACAATAATAACACCTTTGCTTGGGAACAGTTACGAAGAGGCAGGTTTAAATTTTATTTTGTTATATTAAGCTTAATTTACAATTTATTCACGTTAAAATAGTGGATTTCCGTTTAATTCATATTTCTACTTTGTAAATGCCTTCATGTGAGTAAAAATAACCTTAGAATCGCAATATTTCAAGGACGTGCATTTGAAAATTTAAATTTAAAAACGAATCAGTCCAAATATGGCAACAATAAACTCTTTCAAGGTCGAAGAAGCGAAACCGAAATTGAGATCCGCATGAAAATGTCATGAAACAATGAATCCACGCCTGAAATATGGCCAGCATTCATCGCAAACATTAATAAAGATGGAGTAACTTTCACTTTCCAACAATTTCTGGTTCATCATGGCGGCTTAAGTCTTAGAATTCAAAGCTGGAATCTCTTCCCAGGAATCGCAAGATCAATTTCTAAACTCACATCTAACTAAATATTTCTTTTGGTGTTTTCGTAGTAAAAATAAAACATTAATGGTTGATGCCGCAATTTGATGTGCTAATTTGATGTTTTTCGAACAAAAACGTAATTAAATTAAAATTTATCACAATCATTACACTCATTGCATGATTTTAATACAACATGTAATAATAGATTAACAGTTAATTAATAATTATTATCAAATTAAGAAAATGATCACGTTACTATTTATAAATTATAACGTTTATTACAGCAATCGTTGTAAGGTAAAAAATGATTTTTAAAGACATTTTTATCAGAAGAACTTGTGTTTATTCATGCTATTGAGACCCTCCATGAGTTGCCTTCATTTGGAACTGCTTGGGAGTTTTACTTTTCTTCTGTTGAGGTTGAGTAAAATGAACTTGAAATTAGAAATTACGAAATTTTCCAAAATATTAAATACAATAATTCAATTCCTGCAAAGTGTGAACTTGTTAAGGCTATTCTTTCAAAAGTAATAGATTCATCCAATACAATTATAATAATGTCACAAATATATTTATAATGCATGTGTATATTATGTTTAAGTAATTATAATGTCATAATTTTAAATAAAATATGTGTTTCGATGGCGACTCCCTGGCAAAAACAGTGTCCAATCGATGAAGGCACCCGATTTAAGCGACTATTAAAATGAGCAAATTTGAGAGAGAATCCCATCTAAGACTTCGACTTTTTTAAACGATTGTTTCAGCATTTTATTCTCCACAATTTATCGATCTAACCCACGCATTTTAAAGAGAAAGTAATATTTGTATGCTGTGGCAAATAATAATGAATCGAGTCAACGAATAAATGTAAATCGTAGAATGAATTATTAATGATTTCATTTAAACAACTTGACATAACCTTGTCAAAATTACGACCTATAAATTATCAAAGGTTGATATTTAGATTAAGAATGAGTTGAACCTATGTTTAACAAATTCAAGCAGGAAACGCATCCATACCCTCAGGGTTATTTTAGTCGCCCTCCTTCATTTGAAAATCGGATTATTTGTTTTAAACTGCTAGCAAAACTGCGGGGATCTGCAAAGAATCCAATTACATTAATGCCAAAGATCAGCCATTTTAAAGAAATTCCAAGATTTATTTTTGTTCTTCTCAAGGAGTTTCAAATTGTCAAAAAATTCAAAACTCAGCCTCTCTGAAATTGACGAATGAGTTTGATGGACGATGGCAGGACTGTTGCTCGTGGGTGAGTTCCATGCGAACGAAATGTCTGAAATGAAGTTTTTTTTATTCATCTTGAAAAGATTGTAGTGCCGGTTGGTGTGGATTTGTAAAACGATAAGCGGTATTGTGTGGCCATTCGAATATCGGATTTCATTTCAAAATCTCGCAATGTTTACGTCTTAGGCGAGTTCGTGAATAAATTCGTTTAATATGATATTAAACTCCTCAACATCGTGGAGGTGATGGGCAAAACAACGCACCAAAAACACGTGACTGAGATGTGATTTATTTTCCAAAGGAAATGATTTATTATACCCGATAATAGCTCGCCTTTCGCTTTCATTCAACACATCGCCAGTAAAGAGGATGGCGATTTCTCATCTAGATTGTTAACACATTAGGTTTTGATTATGCAAATTGTTCTCCACCGGAGTCTGATGGATGGAGGTACGGGTGATTGGGAATCCAGTCCGTACCGTCGGTACCCCTCCGTATTTAATCTTTCGTAAGACATGCGAATTTCGATGAAGACTTTATTGACTCAATCTCGTTCAAGTTTTTTTGCTGAGAATCTCGAGAGATGATCTGAGTTTTTCTGCATCGATTATTGTTCTTTTTGAAGCAATTCATCACCCTTGTTGACATCAATTCGTTGACACAAAGCTGGAACTAATCAAAATATCAGACCTCCCTAAATTTATTAGCTTCTGTGTCTGTTCAACTTTATTTTCTTATCAGCGGAAACATGAACAGTGAAAGTTATGCTCAAAACAGTCGTACAAAGTCCTACATAATTTTAACAAATTAAAAAAAAAAATAAAAATTTAGAGGTCTGGTTATTAGAATCTAAAAATGCTGTTGACATTTACGACGGGGATGTTTTTACTCATTTCATCGCCACCATTTGGCGGTTGAGCCGACAGGTCCACAAAAAGTTCGATTGACGAGAAGGAAGCTCTTCTGAGGTCGAGACAGTTCTCACAAGAGATCGATGCAGATATGGGGAGCGAATCCGAAAAAGAGAAAAAAAACAACATTTGTGATGTCGAACGAACGCAGCAGTTTCGGGAGGAGACAAGTAATCTCGTGTGCATATTGTTTTCTCCCGACGAGGAGAAGAAGCGTGGAAACTTTTCAACGGAAGAGAAGTAAATCTCTCTTGTTCTGATGTTGGTTGTTAATGAGAGCTGGAAAAATACGATTCCCTGGTCGAACTGGAAAACAAAGACTAGAAAACAAGTCGGAAAGAGAGTGTAGAGACTGCGCAGCGATTGTACAAGTGAGCAATGGATTGATGACAAGTGAATCATGCGATGAAAGACTTAGAGTAATTGTGACATTAAACACCTCAGTCGATTCCGAACCAGAGATTGATGAGCTTCGAATAAATACCAACTCACAATTGGTCTCCGCGGAACGATTTCTCGCTGAAGGAATTATGAAGGGAAATTAATGGCTGGGAGGAGATGCGCACAAGTTGAAGACAATATAAATCCATCGTTGGCAGCTGTTACTGTCAAAATCATGTATTAACTGTCAGCTCTTTATGATAATTTTCTCCATCATTTCAAAACTCGGAGGATCTTCCAGTGGCACATGATTACTTGTTTCTCGTTCGAATAGATTTGAAGAGGATGGATACGGAGAATTGTTCAAGGGCTGGAGGAGAGCAGGTTGCGTCCACATTTCTGTTTCAGCGTTTGAACGCTGAGAATTAATTGCCAGCTTAAGTTACTTGAGTCTATGAGAAGTTCCTTTGTTATTCCGTTGCGATCCAGTTTCGTAACTAACAAGAAGAACATCTAGTGCGAAGATATACCGAATACATCAAGTTCAAGAGTTGCTACCAAATACCCTGGCAACTTTTTTTTCTTTAATTTTCGATGCCACAAATTTGATCCTTCCATCAGATGAGATTGGGTCGTGATACATGAGAATGTTTGCTCGATAGGGTCATACGGATACCATTATAAACCCACCCACTGAGCTCGGAAGCAGAAGTGCTTGTCAGTACCGCCAAAACTTAACTTCAAGATGACTTTGCATTTTTTAATTAAAATCAAGATCTCAAGTTCCCATAAGTAAACTCGACCTCGTTGATATGCAAATTCAAATCAGAAGTGCTAGGATTTGTCCAAAGAGTTATTGGAATTCTCCCTAGGGATGTAGTTTGGGCGGAGCGGATTGAGCAGCAATTAGATTGCAGTTAGTGTATATAAGTAGCCTGCCACTCAAGTTACACGTGTGGTTCATCCGGACGGGTTCCGATACTTTGCACGGATTTTTCTCCTTTTTTTTGGCGGGATGAAACTCTCAAAACAACTGGTTAGATTACTCTTTAGTTTCTCAAAATATTTGCTCTATCGAGGAGCAAGCGAGCAAGTTGATGAGTGTAGAGTGAATATTAACAGCTCGTTATGGTGTGTGCAGTCATTCGTAGGTTGTGCATTGTTTCAGAGACTGTTTGCAAATCATCGCATAATTAATGCTCTCTTGTAAAGATACGCCTGTTCCAAAGTGTTTTCTTGCTTTTTGTTTCAAAGCAGTTTTCTTTCAACAGGAAACCCTATTGTAATTCCTAGGCTTGACATCTCTCACGTTCGAGCAGGACTCTGTCCGATACTGTTCATGATTACGTAAGCGATGTTTGCATACGGACGAGAGTTTGTGGATTTAAGAAGTATCACAATCAAAGAAAATCCTCTCAGGATGTTTGCCGCTCTTCAGATATTTCTGCTTCTCCTGCGCTTCGACTCTGCTTTGTCGCAAGAGAGCAGTTTGATTTTATCTGATGGACCCCCAAAGATTCTGGAGAAATACCCGAGGGTCATATCAGCCAGCGTTGGAGGCTCGGTGAAGTTGGCATGTCCGTTGGAGAGATCGAAGAAGAATGTCGATTCAAGCGAGTTTATCGAAACCATCATCGTTTGGCAGAAGAACGAAAAGGTCATTGGTTTGGGCTGGGAAAGGTTCAGGATCAAGGACGACCTGCTGAACATTCGGGATGTGGAAGAATCTGACACTGGAAACTACACATGCACAGCAACTAATGGATTCGGTTCAGTTGTCGGATTCTATCTTCTCTGCGTCACTGGTTAGTGAGTTTACATGACGTTATTGTTGTTTGCCTGTGTTGATACCATTGCTTTTGTCCAGCTGCCACATCGAAGTGTTGTTAGAATATTGCATTGTCCTATCACTGAACTAGTACCCGATCAAATTAAACTGTCTAACATTCAACCCCGCGGATGACTGGATGACTGGACGTAGCACTTAGAATAATCTCGAAGTAAATGGGACGTCCCCTCGTGGGACGTCAAACGACCGCTGAGTCCACAAGGGACATCGCTTGATTAAACTCCGTAACGATCTCGAGCCATTTTGTACCGGATCAACTTTGATCCGACATTTTGTGACGAGATTCTCTGGCGAGGCTCGATATTTTCTCTTTCATGTTTGTCTTTCTTACATGCTTTATTTTTCAAAAGCATTATGATGATGTCTACTTTTATGGCCATTGTTGTTATTATTATTGTTGTTGTTATTATTTTTATTATTGTTATTACTAATTTGTTTACGTTTTATTTTAATCTGAATTTTTAATTTCTAACAACACCGGGATCAAGTCAGCGTTTGTTTTACTCAATTAAACTCCATTCCTTGTGCCTTCGTCCAAGTCTGTGATTTATGACCCATGATGGCAGAGGTGGTGATGATTGTTGTTGTTGTCTCGGTGATGACGAGATGGAGTTGTTGGTGTTCTCGTAGTTAACGTTATCGTAATGATGACTACGCAATGAATGTGGTGTTCCCGTTAAAATGATTAATAATAATAATAATAATAATAATAATAATAACGATGACGAGAGATAGTGACGATGACTACGATGATGGTGATGATGCTGCTGCTGCTGATGATGAAGGATTACAATAACAAACTACAACCTGACAACTGAGCGATCAACATTTTCAAGAGAACGAAGTGGACCTGACAGAAAGGAGCACGAATGCCGACTTCTGCGCCTCAAGTGACGTCACCAACCAGAGGAACAGCAACCGAGGTTCGAAACTCAATTCATCATTGACGATCATCGCTGCTGTTTTTCAATCAATCAATCAATCAATCATTCAATACTACTACTACTAATAATATTACTAATTATTACATTGCAGTCAATTGCAATGTCATCATCACAGCTCCGCAACAGTGTCGCGATGATTTCGTAATGCTCTCGGGCAATTGCAGTGTTGTCTAGGATAATGCGGCCCCATTATTCAGCCTGTCACCTCTTCACGTTTTACTCAACCATCAAAATGCATGCAAATCATTCGACGATGTCAAGGACTCCAACTTTCTGTTGCTCAACAGATTTAAATTGAGGCAGTAATTAATTTTAATGATTGCGTAATTGTTTGCCGAAGTCGTTGATGGGCGTGGTTTAGACACCATGGCGATAATCTCTGTAAATGGCCGGCAATTTCAGAGGCCCTCAACTCGAGTAGCTCTGGCATCTAATTAACCTCCATATAAAAGGAAGCAGTTACCATGGAAACACCTGAACCAATTAATCACCAATTAAGCGAGCCTGATGGATTGATTACGCTGGTTCAACATTTGGCATCCACCTGCTGAGCACGTGGCCGTAATTGGATACGACCCCATCTAATTGGTTGGCCTCAATTAGACCACCGTACCACGCGACAATCACTTCCAAGATGGTTGACAGTCGTCTGTCTGGATGAATGGAGGATTTGAAATTAATTAACTTTGAGATGAGCGGAGAACTCTCACTTTTTGCTGAAACTCAACTCCGAAAGGAACATAAATAACGCAATCACAAGAGGCAATAAATTTTCCTCTCTCAGCCTGACGAATATATCATGTGCTGCTGAAGTGCCTTTTAAAATATCCCTTCTTCTCTGCAGATCTCGAACCCGACGCTCCTATGTTTGTAAAGGATGTTCTGACTGACACGGTGGTCGAGGCAGGGGAGCCAGTAACCCTCACCTGCCAAGTGCATAGCATGCCAGCTCCTCGTGTCCAGGTTTATTTATCATCTTGCTTAGCCGTTGTTGCTGTTGTTGTTGTTGTTGTCGTCGTCGTTGTCGTTGTCGTTGTTGTTGTTATGGTGGTAACGAACAGGATGCACATTTTCTGTTCGCAACAATCCACAGTGGTTCAGGAAACTCGGAGCGGAGATGATGTCTTGGCGCAAGAGATCAGACACTTCACTCAGACCGATGAACTTTCCCAGACCTTTCAACTCCTCCAGTTTCTTCCAGCAGGCAGACTCCTACCAAGCACTGCATTCTCCTGAGTATGCCGTCACAACAAAACCCTCGGGCTCAAACACCTACCTCTCGAGACTAACTCTCAGGCATACCACTTCGAAGGACACGGGAACTTATTTCTGCCTTGCGTCCAATGCCAGAGGTCTCAACTACGAGTTTGCCTCATTGAAAGTCATAGCGGAGGGTAATAACTTGTTTACTCTTTGTTAATCAACAATATCTTTATATTGTTATTTGTTTAACAAGTTACTTTTTAATTATTTATAATTACACAATTACTTACAATGATGTTGATTTGTCTCATACTTCAAAAAAGTGAAAGTAAAATAATCAAATGCAGATTCAAAAGAATCTTTTCTTGCTTCTTCTAATGGCAACGTCTCCTGGGTGGCCGCATTCGTGGTCTGCGTGTTTTCTCTGGTCATCGTCATCCTTATAGTCGTTCTGGTGCGCAAGTGCAGGGCCCAAAAGGAGCAGAAGTGCAGAACTCAACCGCAGGTTCAGACAACAAACCCACCTCTTCCCAAACCTCAAAATCCATTCCCCACCATCATGAAAGCTCCAGGAGACAATAGGACAATTGACTTTTATCCTCATCACAGCATAGAGTACAATCAGGTGGATCAAGTCGAACCCTTCCTATCCCACCGTCAGCATCCCTTGTATCCCGACCAGATGTGTCCACCCCCTAACGGTCAAATGTTCCACCCGGTACAACTCCCATTCCTGCCTTCGACTACATCGAGCGACAAAACAATTTCAAGTTACCAGTCTTTACACCCGGATGACCGATGCAACCAGCACGGCGTCTACCACAGCAATCGAAACCCGCACGCCATGCAATGGCCCCACACTCAGCAAGCCTATTGTTAACCCTGCTGTCATCCTTTGAATGTCAAAGACTTCTTGTTTTCTTCCCCTAATTTGCTGTGTACAGGATTCACTTTGTCTGTTTCTCGATTGTCATGTCGTTTTGTACATTTGTACTTTCATTCTTCTCATTAAAAATGTCTATTAAAAGGTTTCCGAATCTGAATTGTTTCAATTTGAAACACTGAAAGAATTTCTCTCCACGACTAATCATCGGTAATGCAACAGTCGATGCAAGAACAAACATGGCTAATAATAGAAATAGAAATATCCCGAAATGAACACCATGAAAGATCAACAGAATAATAATATTATTGATAATAATTAATAATAATTGATAACGAAGGCGAGATTGTGTTAATTACAGCATTAATAAAAGCAGGAAAACACGTCCACAGAAGTGAAAGGAGTGGTTGAGACGAGGAACATGTCTGGTAATAATAACGATCGATGGAGCCGTTCTCGCATCCACCTTACAGACGTAATGATTACAAATGGCCACAATTTCAAACAATTCCTCGTAAATTATGCTGCCAAGGACTTAAAAAGATGAGTTCAACTCATCGGCAGGGAAGAAAAAAATAGCAACATTCTTACAATTTCTTCCGATGCATCTACTAAGAGTAACAATAATGATAATGATAATGGTGGTGGTGGTAGTGGTGGTAGTGGTGGTGATGATGTTGGTAGTGATGATGATGATAACAATAATACTAATAATATTAACATTAACTCATAACAATTCTGAGATCGCAGAACTTCGATAGTTATGAAGGGTCATGCATCAAAAAGCACTTTCAACCGAGGTTATGCTATTGGCTGATATTGTTTGCATCAACATGATGTTGGTTATAATAATAATAATAAATATATAATATTATATATTAAATAATTATTATATAATTAATAATAATAATAATATATTTATTTATAGAGCGCCATAAGCGTAAGCGTCAGGGGCGCTTAATGATATTATATTGTAATATAACTATGTAATATAATTATAATTAATAATATAATATAATATAATAATATATATATAACAATAATATTAATATAATAATAATTATTATTATTTGTTTTTATTATTAATATATTTTGTAATTTTGTATTTTGTTCTCATGTTCAAATTCATTCATTGTATGCATTCGCTTGGTCGCTCGCTCAAGTCACCAATATGATCGATAATTATTTTACACTATTAAATAACATAATAATGCTAATATTATTAGGAATTACAATAAATAATAAATATTTTTGTCATATTTTATTATTGATTTTATTAGATTATCGTAAGACTTGTACATGGATCTACATTACATTTACATTCAGATTAACATTGTAAACAAAATTATATTATTATGACATAAATGTATTCCACCTATTAAATTGGCCTAGTGAAACATTCGATAATTTCTGATCCTTTGGAAAGGGTGATATCCGAACTTATTGTTGTTTATTATCCAGTCACGTGGTACTGCTTTCTCATATCCTGGAATTCCCGTGCGAGTATAAATAAAGCAGGATGCACTTGATTATCGGAGATGTTGCTTGGGAAGGCATCAGTGCATCAGTTGATATCTCACTGGTAGAGGTAATTCATCAAGAAAGTATTATTAACAGCAATACTGTTTATAAATTAATAATAATAATATAGTATTAATAGTATTATTAATTATTAATAATATTAATTATATAATTATATAATATAAATTATAATTAATATATTAAATATTAAATATTAAAATTAAAATTTAAAATTAAAATATTAATTATATAATATAAATTAATTAATAATTATTAATAATTAATAATAAATAATAATAATAATACATATTATTATTGAACTCTGTTGTTCACCACCACCATCATCATCATCATCATCATCATCGCTATCATTACCGTCATCGTCGTCGTCGTCGTCGCTGTCATCATTATCATCACCACCCCATTTGCAACTTGAAGTTTGTAAAGGGCTAAATAATTCAGAGGTACCTTTGATTTTTCTGAAGCGGGAAATTGGAATTATTGAAAAATTATTTAATTATATATTTTTACACAAGAAGGATATAAAAGAGACTTAGCGACAGTAGCCAAAGACTCAAAAAACTGTCCTAGGGCAAGTAAATTCGAAAACAGTTGACAATGACGTGGACAGTTGAAATTAATCAATAATCATCTCAAAGGACCATATTTTGCTGGAAAACATCCCGCTAAAATGATCCGTGATGATGGAGGAGGTGATGATGATATCGTTGAAGGTGATGACGACGATGATGACGATGAAGATGATGAGGATTGTGATGTCGACCAAATTGAGGCGTTCCATTGAATTTGTCACCCTTGTCAACATTACTCGAGTTTCTGATATGTTGGTAGAGGCATGATTAAATATTTCACCGAAACAGCTTTGTTAGCGTCTGGATAATCAGCCATTCACGTCTTGTTTTCAAATACCACTATATGACTTCATTAAATCTAAGAGTAGATATTTGAAAGGTTCTTAAGGTCCATATGTTTATTACATAAGGTCATTATGATGGTGATGATGTAGATGAGGAAGATGGTGGTGATGATAAGGAAGCGAGTTGCACTGAATGTAGCCAAATTGGATGCTGGAGGACTTGAGAAATAATGAGGGAGTGAGAGTAAATACCGAGGACCACACAAGAGATCTTGACACAAATTCAGAGCAACAAAAGCGGAATTAACTTTTAATCAGGAATTTTTTTAAAATATTTTTTACAATCTTCTCCGTTCGCGAGAATAACTTGAAATAATTTATAAATAAATCCTGATTTAAATCCCAATCTTAAGGCCGGTCATTTTTAGTGATTCGCTAGAGATTTTTCGTATTTCTCCAATTTTGAAACGAACGAGGGTTGCTAAGCGAAACATTTTGTCTGGGAGTTTTATTTCAAAATTACGATTACAAATATCATAGAGCGAGGATAAAGAAAATAATATTAATTTGTTCATGTATTTCTACTCCACTCCTAAATATTTGGATCGATGGTGGTGGTCATTGCGGATATTTAAAAAAAAAAATAAAATAAAATAAAATAAAAGATTCTTCCTGCCATGCATAACATTTTTAAATCGGTTAAACTTTTGTCTCTGAAAATCGAAGAGCTGTCGCTTCACTTCTGGCTTGGTTGTCGCTGCAGTTGCTGGTGTCGCCAGGTTTGTTCAGCTCGATAACAAAGAGATCCTCATTCTTTGATTCTCTGGAAGCATTTGAAAGAATTTCAGGTCGAGTATTCGATCTGTCTTGCTCAAAGTCACTGCTTAAGGCAACCCTGGCAACTTGGACCATGCCGTCAGTCTTTATCAAGTCGATCTTCCTCGAAATCACGACAAATATCAACCTCACAATAGACTCCAACCACACTGCAGTGGTGCAGATTATGAAAAATATTTTGCTTCTTTCCAGGAATTCATTCGAAAACCTTCTGAAACTTTCGATGAAACTCCAGTGACAAGAAATGACTCGTCTCTGAGGTGTTTGCAGTGGCTCATCACCTCCCCTGAAGTTGCACGGACTAATGAGAGCGGATCGTGGAACAAGTTCTTGGCAGTGAAGGCACTTGGAAGACTGAAATGATATCTCCTTCGATGGAGTGAACAATTTTCTTCCATTTCTGAGCATCAAATCTTCAAATCGATTAGACAATTTTTTGAGCTCATCGTCTCTCGATTTTAACTCCAGCGCGTAATTTTGTTGAACTGAAAAGAATTTTTCTTACATCAAAATTTAACGTAAAATTAAGTATGAAAAGCTAAATATCAAGATGATTTCTTTATGCAATTTATAATGTAATTCGACAATTTTCTTGAATCGTACAGAAAATACAATGAATTATATCGAAATGAACTTCTCACAGGATCTAATCAACTCGTTAAGCGCCAGAATTTCTGTCAGGAATTTCTCACTGGAACTACTCACGGAAAGTTGAAAATCATCGGAGAGATCATCCCGATCGGCTAGAGGAATCCCATCCTCGTCATTTATGAGGATTCCTCGATGTTCGAAATTTATGAGCACCACACGAACACTTTCCACGACGAACCAGAGGATGATGATGAAGAAGATGAGGACGCTTGTAGAAAACATGAGAAATACAAATTTCACCACCGTGCGCATCATCATGCGACCTTTTCTTCCATTCCTCTTCAACTCTTTCCCATGTTCTGGAGATTTGTTGAAACGGTCAGGATCGGAAGGTGCTGTTTTGGAATGAGTTCGTATGCTCAGCGTCACCAAATGTTCTCGAGGCTCGTCGAATTTCCACCGGTAGCAATAAATTCTGACATCGCTTTCGCTCGAACATCTACTGACGTTAAATGAAGAATTCGCTTTGGGACTCGATTTTTGAACGAGAGTCTCATACGAGGAAAACGAGGTGACCTTGGATTTAGGGGAATTGTCATAGAAGTCAGAGGTGTGCGCCTTTCCTCCGCCATCTTTGGACTTCTCTTGACATTTAAACTTTGGCAATTTTGCTTCATTTGACGAGGAGTTAGCGACAGGTGGACTTGATGGATGCTGGAACTGACAGAGGCCTCTGTCCTCGAGGAAGAATCGATCATTTGTTCGTTTTATCTTCGCCATAACATCTCCTAAGCGATTGAGACGGATGAAGATGAGGGTACAGTCGAAGATGATCAGCAAAGGAAGGAGGACAGAAGACTTGACAGCTTCAGTGACGGCGTCAGAAATGGCAACGCCAAGGTTTTCTAAGACACCGACGCCTCCTGAAAACTTCTCCCATGACGAATAATGGAGCACGAAACTTGGAAGACTTTGGCTGGAAAAGTACTTGGTGGAAATGAAAGGGCGTCCACTCCGCCCCTCCAATTTGATGGAATGCAACTTCTCAGATCGTTCGTTTTCTGTATAATTTTGCACTCTGCAATCATTAATATTTTGTCGGTGGTGATGCTCCTCGGACGTCGCTTTAATGTAAGTGTTGATGATGGTGATTACGACGATGGCTTTGAAATTTGAATTAATAAAGTGCTGGGTCGTCAGACTAGGAGGTTGTAAAGGATGAATTTCTAACTTATGGAGAATTGTAAAATAATTTTAGCGCCAAGAGAGTCTTTTCAATAACATTCCACTTAATAATCACAAAAATAAATTCCATAGAATGCAAATTTTCCAGCATGGTAATACAATTCATTTAACATGCCATACAAATTCACCCATCCATCACCAGCCTGCCTCCCACTTAAGGACAAGGAATGTTCAACTACAACAATAACAATGGAATGAAACTGCACTCACCTTGCGAAGGATGAATTATGATTTCCAGAGAGGCGTGCAATGAACACATCCGCCAGTTCTAATTCTTCATCCCCGCTTTGCCCGTTAAAAGCCAGTTGGTGTCGTATTAAAGCCCTCAAATAGGACAACCAAGGATTGGAAAACATTTTTGACCTCGAACCCTTTGTACTCGATACCAACTTGGAAACAATTCCAGAAAATTGTTCTTTTGCAGAATCCTCGAAATCACGCAAGAACTGCCCAAATGTCTCCCGCAGCAATTGGTGGTAAGGACCATTAGATGGAAATTTATTCGCTCGAAGGAAATATTCATCTGAAAATGTTTCCAATTTTCTCGAGGCCTCCTTCATTTCCTCCATTAAACCTTCGACATAATTTTCACAAAGTTTCACTTCCTTGTCAACGATTTTCCTAGTTTTTAAGTCGTGAAAATTAAAGCCATTCAGTTCACGTTGAGAGCAGTTCACGGCCGTTTGATTCTTTGATTCAAAGACAGACGGAAGGCAGAGATACGCGAGGAAAAAAGCCGCAGTGAAAGTGAAGAGGACGACAAAAGCAACCCTGAAGATGACATAGCAGGAGATGAATTTCTTTCGGCTGAGTGACTGATCTTTCTCTTCACGTTTCGAGTAATAAGTCACGACCAGTGGTCTTGATCTTTTCCTGCAATCAAGGAAAACCTCATCCTGTGATTCCTTCACGGAGTAATCTCCGCAACGCTGCTCGGCACTTTTTCGACAGCAAAAATTGGAACGTCCAGCGGTATTGACGACGACGTAGACAATCCAGATCACGATGATCAGGTACATAACGGATGATGCGACCTGGATGTTTTCCTGGGACTCTATGCTGATGGAGGAAGCTATTGGAGACTCCAAGTGTGGTCGTTCAGACTGGGATTTGAACTCGATACGAGTCGAACTAAGGTGGACGCGATATTCTCGGTGGGCGTCGTCAATAATGACTTCAAAAGTCTTCTCACTTCTGTGGCTCCAGTTGGGAAGGAGAACAAACAGACTGAAGGATGGAGGACACGACACGAGGATGTCCAGTTTACCAACTTCCTCGAACTCCATGAGATCGTTTATCGTCACCCCTAAGTAGGCTGGGCAGGTGGTCATTTGGCCTGTTTTATTTAATTAACAAAACACTTTGTTCGGATTTGTTTATTATTAGATTTAAAAAATGGGTGATTAGAAAAAGATTAATGAAATGAAATGAACCCAAGAGATTTGGATCGCAATTTTGGAGAATATGACTGTTTGATGTTTTGCGTTGTTTTGTGTTGTTTCGATGACATTGATGATCAGTTTAATAAATTATAATCAACAATTCTTGAGCATTTCAAATTTACAACTAAAGTCTCATAGTAAAAATGAAAGTGTTGTATAAACATCATTAGGGACTCCATTGGTGGAGAGAAGTGATGTATTCTGTTGAAACCTTTCATTGAGACGACATTCAACCCGATGCCAAAATAAAGGATGTTGAAAATCTTATAAAATATCACTCTGAATTATAAATGCAAACATAATTAAGTCAGACGACTTTTATAAATTATGGCCAAATGCTTTTTGAATGCATCATAATTTTTGTTGGTGGATGGCTTAGTAATACTAATAGTTTGTTTAATACAAAGTTTCTTAAAAGTACAAAATTTATTGCGCAATAAATTGTGAATTACACTCAACAAATTGCTCAACACCGTTTAAATAAATACCACTATTCAATTATAAATGTAAGGTACCTAAATATTAGATTTAATTCGAACGAGAGAGTATCAGGTTGAACACATTTACAACAGCCTTCACTGGCGATAAAACATCCGTCAAAAAAATCCTCCCAAAACACGAAGCAAGCATAAAATGTACCACTCAAGGAGAACTTCCAAAACCGGTTGGAATCTTCAGACGTCAGGGAAACTTCCAGCGATTCTTTGAAGAGAAGCGAACCATTTTCCCCCGAGAACCACCAGCGAATCACGGACGATGTTCCTGAAACGAACGATGCATATCCGTGACTACAAGTTGGAAATATGAGGTGCTGCACGTGGTCGTGAATCAGATGTACAGCAGTCAGTGATTGACTGTAGTTTAACATTATTCTTTGTAATTTAGCAAACAAAGTGCTTGTTCTAAAGATTTCATAATACTGGCCAGAAAACAACAACGACAATAATAATAGTAATAATAATAATAATAATAATAATAATAATAATAATAATAATAATAATAATAATAATAATAATAATAATAATAATAATAACAATAATAATAATAATAATAATAATAATAATAATAATAATAATAATAATAATAATAATAATAATAATAATAACAATAATAATAATAATAATAACAATAACAATAACAATAACAATACAATAACAGGCTAACAACAGCCATCGATAAACAAGCCACGACTCCATTTAAAAAATGAACAGCACAGCGAACTGAGGCGGAACCAATTAGTGAAATTGAGTCGTTGTTTATTTTCTGTTTTTGTGTCATCCTTCCCCATGACAACGACACTGAATTTCAATGCCGGGGCAATTCGTCGCAACATTTCCGGAGTGAAATGACCGTGAAATGTGTTCATGAAAGTGAATCTGAATGTCGATGAGAGTACTTTCAAGTCTCACCTGGACTGACAGCCTGATTAAAGGGGGATTGTCAACGGACTTGAGCAAGTACTCCAGAGGTTTTTTGGCGCTCTCCATCATGACATTAACTTCCATCTTTGAAGGAATTTTGACGTTTTTCTCCTCCGTCGCATCGACTGGAGTAATGAGACTCATGTCCTTGTCGCATCCGTCCTTACTCCACGTGGATGAGCTGTAAGCAAAAGGCTTCGTGAACCTGACGTCTCTGACGAAAGTATTTACCACGCCCTTGGAAGGGTGGGTGTGATCCTGGAACAGGCCTTCGAATTCATCAGAGGAAGTTATCGAAAAGCGTCCGTGCTTCTCGCCCTCCTCCTCCATGATTCTATCCAGGTCGACTTCCGCTTCGAGGATGACGTCATCTTTGTCCCGACCAATGCCGAAGTCATGTTCGAGGGACAGAAATTGGAACTGGTGGTGCGTGGAGTCCCTGAGTTTGGCTTTGAAGTAAACTCGGGGAGTTTCGAAAGAAATGTTTGACTTGGAGTCTGCACTTGGAACAGTTACGTAAAACCACACCTGAAGTTTAATTTTGATAATCAGCAATTTAAATTAAGCAAGTTAGTTACATTTTATTTTCACCGGTAAAACATTTTTACACGAACATTGATGAAATGTTCGCTTAAAGCAATTTTTTAAACTTACTGTATCTAGTTTATGTTTACTAAGTCAACAACAGCTTCGTCAATTTTTTTTACTTAAATCTTTTTTTAAAATCTTCCTCAAATTCTAAATTGTGGCAAACGAACGAAAAACAACCTGGTACAATTCCACTGGGTAGACCCGCTTAAGATGGCATTTGTAAGAGGTGAATGTTCCATTGCTCGAGTGAAGATGGAAAGTCGGTTGTACGGTGAAGCGATGCACGTCACCTGGAAATAAATGTTCATTCCAAGAGAATAAATAAACTTGATGCTGAACTAGGGCGGTGGTAGTCTCATCAAACCTGAGGCACAATCGACTGAAGGACGAGTACAGCGAGGACTGAATGCTGCCTTACATTCGGGCAGACTGTGACATTCCACTCGACAACACGACCGTTCAACTTCATCTGAAAGCAAACAAAAATGAACAACGTACGAGATCTGTGCAGCTTTTGCGAGTTGATCAAAAATCGAATGCAGAATTGACTCGGAATAATGGAAGACATAACTGCAATAAAGATGGAAGTTGTTATCTAAAATACGAGACAATCTCTTAAATCATGAGCGCGATTAAATGTCTTTTGCGTAGATTTAATTAATTTTCGATTAATTCCCTTTTAAACATATCTAAATAATCCTTTGGGAGTTTATATCTGACAGTTACATCGCGAGGTGTTTTATGGCTGAAAGTCGTGGTCAGAAGAAGTATTGAAACGTTTCTAACAAAAGAAGCATGCACAGGCGTACGGTGGTGTTTGAGCGCCCAAAGCAATTTAGTATATTGCGTCCCTCATTAGCGGCTAGTTGTCCTTCTGCTCCCCAAACGTAGCCACTGGAAACATGGAAAGAAGATTTGACAAAATTGAAGATTCCGAGATTTTCAAACCCTATGGATTCTTTTTGTCCAACTAAAGTTTTGAAGTTATCAACTCAACCTTAGTTAAGTCCGAATTAATGACTAGAATTTAAACCTCTGCAGAATTTGAAGATCATTTGCAAAACAAAACTTGTTTTTTGTTCATGAAATTTACTTTTTTATTCAGGCATAAAACTTGAAATGGGATGTCATTCATTCTTAAATTCATTCGACAACAGCCACAAGTGCAACGACATCAACAATATCACCAAACTCAAAACCTACCTTCGCTTTGGCAGTGATCATGATCGAGACATTTGTGGCACTTCTGGAGGGCGGTTTTGCACCTCTTGGAGTCAGGGTGGGAGGTTCGGACAGGTGGGGATTGAAACCCGAAAACCGTGGTGAACAGGGTGGTGTCGCTGTGACAGACGATGCTGTTGTTGGCGCTACTCAAGCGGCTCGGGTAGGTATTCTGAGAATTGAGAGATAAGGAGAAATAAGCTGTCACTCGAGTGTTTAGGAGCAAGCAGTCAAGCACAACAATGGAAAACATCACTTCTCATTCTTCAACGAAATAGAAGTAAATTTACAACTATACTACACGGCTATTAAAACCAAACATATTTTGAGAATTTTAAACTAAAACTAATAATTTAAAAAAAAAATAATAAAACACGGAAAGTTCAATAAAAGTGGAGTCTGAAATGAGAACCGATGTCTGAGCTCACCGATGTCTGAGGGCATGAAATATTAATTAGTTCTGGAGGAAGTAACCAAGGACGGAGGTTCAAAGTTTAAGACATTTTGTAAATGTAAATGTAATTAATTTATATAGCGCCATAGAGTCAGAGGCGCTTTTTGTTAACCATTTATGGCGCTTGCGGCAGTTTAGGTTGGGTTTCGAACACGACACATTACGACTGTTACCATTACCACCGTATGCAGGAACGCAACCCATTCGACCATCCTGCATGCCACATTTTATCAAATATATCGCTTAAAACAATTAAATAAATGAATGAACAATTTGATATTCATGAAATAATTTTTAACATCACATTAATTAGGAGTATTTAGGCGGTTTAAAAATATAAATAACATAACATAACAATTATTTATAGTTGTTAAGAAGACCGAGATCTGTAATAGCCACTCATTACTCTTAATTTCCAATATCCATATTTACTTAGGTTCATCTTAAATGTATCTAATAAATCCGCTTGGATGGCATCCTCATCTATTTTATTCTTAAGGAAACTCTTATAGTGGTTAAGGAACTTGGACGCAATACTCTTGATGTGGTATCACCTCTTTATGCAGTCTCAGAATTACATCTTTATCTCTACTTACTACTGTTCTCTTCTTCATCCCAAGTACTCAAGTTAATGTGTCAACACACATTACAAAGCACAGTTAATTTGAAGATAATCATTTGGACACATTTAATAAAAACTCTATTTTCTATTTTCCAATAAAATCTAATTTCTAATTTCTAATAAAATCTAATTTCTAGTATTCATTATTTTCACACCATTATTTCATATTTTTCAAAACAAAAGTTTATATTAATGAACTAAGCTCTCATTCTGACATTATTCAGAACTGTTGTTTTCATTATTAAATTGAGAAATATTCTGATATCATTCTCCAACCAGTCTGACGCAAGGTTCGTCCAAAGACCTCTCCACAAATTCTTCTCCAAGTGCAACATCATCAGGACATTCACCATCCTCCATCTTCTTCAAGTCACAGATTTCACTTTTGGCAGATGTCAGTCTATCTTTGAATATTTCCAAATTCACTCTGTACCTCTCAGGTATCGGGTTCCTGAAAAATTAGATTTTTTTTTTATTGCAAATATTTTACATTTTTCTAGTTGACACCAACTAGTATATGTTAATAAATAGTTAGTATTAATAAATATTCAGTAATTTAATGTCGTAAGATTTTTTTTTATTTTATGCAAATTTATTGGTTGTTTATTATGTCAAAAATAAAATCTATTTCTGAGCGTAATTTTTATACTTTCGTGATGGTCACAGTTGAACATTTGTCATAATTTGAAAGTCGAGATTACAACTGTATTATTAGCCGCGCGGTCATCACTGGCATCATCATCGTCGTCATCGTCGTCGTCGTCATCATCGTCGTAGTCATCGTCATCGTCATCATCATCATCATCAAGTTCATCAAGGGGAAAACATCATGCACTATAACTAACAAATACATCACTATCACGTCTAACATCATTACCATCACCAACAGTACTATATTCAGACAGAAACACTATCATCACCATCAGTACTATATTCAGACAGAAACACTATCATCACCGGCATGTGCGATGTTTGTGATTACAAATCTCATGCACACGGACATGTCTCCTTTATCAGTCTTCCAACAACGACTTCCAGATGAATCCAACTCATTCCATGGTGTCCTGAGAATTGAAAATGTTCTGGACACAACATTCCGCCTTATTTTTTCAATTCAACCTCTATTTTTTTCATTTCAAAGACATTCTTATTTGCAGTCTTTGTTTTTGCTTTTGTGTTGCTAAATCAATCTGGGGTCTCAAATTAATGGAATTCGAGAGAAGCATGTTTACTTGGGTTGTCTTCGTGAAAGTCTTTATCAGTTTAGGAGTCTTTATCTTTAAATCCGAGAAGGATTAAGCTTATTAAATATCCATAATGCATTACAAAGATAATCAACTATTTATCAAAATGTGATTTTTATCATTTCCACAACAGTATTAGTAACAACATTTGGCAATTGGGCTGGTATTAATTAAATTAAATTAAGATAACTAAATCGGAAGTTAATTAAATTGAGAAGATCGAAAATTCTGATAGTGAACTTCAAATGTGGACCATGCGATGAACTTGAAAGATCAAGCAACATCACATGAAGATGGATGCAGGGAGAGAATGAAAGGATATTTTAGGCCAACTTGAATTGAAAGCAACCATTCATGCCATCAATCATTCCATCTCTGAGTTTTTAAGTCCTATTCGTGCCCTGATTGCATGAGATGTATTCGTCATACTGGTCCTCAACACCTTCATCATTGTCTTACATTTCTTCATCATTGTCGGCGTCGTTGTCATTACCATCGTCGTCGTCATCACCACCATCATCATCGTCTTCATCGTCGTCAACGTCCATTTAGCCTCATTAATATTTCTCCATGTCCAGTGTCCATCAGCCTCCTGCAGTTCCGATTGGTTGCTCAAAACATTTTCGACGCTTGGATGAGCCACACTGCAAGTCTTTCCAAGAAGGTTTTCATGCATTAACAGCTGATGCAACAGTTATTGTGGTTTTTTTATGTGTTATTTTATTTTCTATGTTGTTGTTGTTGTTGTTGTTGTTGTTGTTGTTAATGTTCGTTAATAAATGATGAATGCCTGGATTCTACATTAGTTTGCATCTTTTTTGTGCAATTTCTCGTGTCTTTAGTTTTAGTACAACATTAATTGCATCCCTCTCAATCATTCATTTTCTTCGTGGTGGCTGTAATGAATATCGTGAATTGTTAGCATTAAATGGGTTTAATACGTTCAACAATTCCATTAAATTATCCACAAAATAGGCTTCTATCGCAGAAGAAGGACTCCTGAGTTCGCTCAATTCGTGGTCAACGCGAGGCAAACTTCAACAACAACAACAACGTTGACGACGACGAATGCAACAACAATTGCCTTTCGATTAAACAAGGTGGCATGTTGGTGGTCTCACACCATTCGTGTCTTTATTCGGGTTTTAATCTCAACTTTACAAAGACTCCTCAGAACAGAAGTGGTCGCCGTTACTTACGACTTTCATTCGTTCGTGAAACTTCCAAACTATGAGTCGATGTTATCATCATCACCACCATCACCATCATCGCCATCAATATCATGGCATTCAACGTGCAGGTAATGAGACTAGATTTGACAAATGATGGAGGTAATGATAACATTCCGTTTTAAAATGGAATTTTAAAATAAATAAATTATAAATTATAAAATGTTTCCAAATAATTATGTCATTCACTAATCACTAATAATTCTTAAAATGTCCGTTTTAATTATCATATTAAAATTATGCTAATAAGCATTCATGCATTAAATATGCATGTCCAATTTTCTCCGATAAATTCAAAGTAGTCAAGAAATCCGGGTCGTCCCTGCCCCCCTGTTGAAATGCGGGAAGAAATCTTGGATTTCCAGTTGAAGGGGCCAGCACAAACGACAGTTAAGTCTTGTTGCACTCTTCAATGAATCACAATTTGTTCGTTACCAAAGACGAACATTATTTCCTCCATCCATCCATCCATCCATCCATCCATTCATCCATCCATCCAGTTGCAACATATATTTTGAACATTAATGACTAATAAAGAATTGAAAACGGAAAGTCGTCTAGACTTATTTTCTTGAACAGTTATTAATTATTGTCGAAAAAATAAAATGATATTTATTTTCAAAGTGAAAATATCTACTGAGAAATAGCAAACATAACAGCAAAATAAAAATTGACCACCGAAAACAAATGCGTCGATCCACATTTGCGAAGCAGGATGTAACAAGCATTGTTAACGTGTAACAAGGATGTAACAAGCATTGTTAACGTGTAACAAGGATGTAACAAGCATTGTTAACATGTAACAAGGATGTAACAAAGCATTGTTAACATGTAACAAGGATGTAACAAAGCATTGTTAACATGTAACAAGGATGTAACAAGCATTGTTAACGTGTAACAAGGATGTAACAAGCATTGTTAACATGTAACAAGGATGTAACAAGGATGTAACAAGCGTTTCTCATCGAAAACGTTTAGTTTGATGATTACCACCGGGAATTTAAGAAAAATTGGATCAACCCCCCTAATGGCTGCCCCATTACTACTGCACGGTGCTTTAATGGAAGGCGGTATGGCTAGGGGGTTCGAGGTCAGAGTGAATGGTGTGTTAATTTCATCCAAGGTGGTCCTACGTAAGCCTCGAGGTCTGAAATTTAGTGTTGCAGTTGTGGGCTGTAGTAGCATCTAATAGAGCTGAAATGTCTCCCTGCATTTGTGGGTGGCACTCAGCAAATATTTCAAGTCATAAAAGCGCCCAAAATTGACTGCAATTCGTGCGCTTTTGTAGGCAATTTGGCGCCATTTTCTCAGCAGGAAGCAAACGATGATAAAAGGCATAAAGAAGAATTCCAAAGAATATGACACCTCCGAGGCAGAGCGGTTTGTAGAAAAATTGGGTTCAAATACGAATAATACTGATTTTAATAACAATAGTTTGTTATTTCGATAATGAATGTATATCTGAATTTAATTAACAATCTTAATTATATTTTAAAGCAGCTTTTCTTTCGAGTAGCACGAGAATTAATGTGAACTCATTATTTGTCATCACAATTTGAAAACAAAAACAAATAAAGATATAAATTGAAATTTAGTGAAACAAAAGAATTTGTTTTCGTGAAATAAATAAACATTCAAATAAAATCACAAAGTCATCGATCTGGTCCATCATTAAATGAATTTAAATTTCTGAATATTTTAAACATTTTCTTTTTATTCAACAAAATCTCCAATTAAATTCGAAAAATTAAAGCGAAAAGAATGTCTTCAAAATGGATCTTGTGTTTTCTCGAGTGCAATTAAGCAAATGTTTGTGAAATGTCGTGAGGCTGTTCACGACTCTGTGAGTGAACCGAGTTTGAAGTTGTTTGTAATTATTAAATTAATTATTACAGCGATTTGGTTACAATTAAATATTTATTTACAAATAAATTGAGCTTACAGTTGGATTTGAATGTTGTTTTGTTATTGTAAATATGATCACTATGGGTGTCAGTGACAGTGTTGTATTTTGTATTATTGTCATAACACATTAAAAATGTCGTGAATAAATTATTAATTATTAATTATTAATAAATCGATCATGCTAATGCGTCCAGTTTTATGTTGTTGTTGTTCCCGTGGTTTGCAAAATTACTGTGACATGTTCGGGAGCACTTAAAGTTTAAGTTTTAACCCGTCACCCTGAGAGGTCAAAGTCCAATGCTTCCGATGATTCCTTAGCACTTCTTGCATCGAGATCAATGAAAACATTGGTTCGATTTTATTGTGCCATAAATTAGATGGGAATATTTTGTGCGCGTTTTTAATTATTTCTGGGAAATAATAATTTTTTAATTAAAATTTTATCCACGTTATCCTCGCAGATCAATGACTTATTTTTCCAAACATTTGTGCTAACGTTAATGTTGATGATGATGTCGATGTTTATTATTATTGTTGTTATTGTTAAAAGTGATTGTTATTGTTGTTATTGTTGTTGTTGTTATTGTTATTATTATTATTAATCATTATTTTATTATTAATCAACAACTCAGGTAGATTAAACGCAGAATAATTTACCTGCACAGGTGTTGAGCAATCTTCGCAAAACTCTTTTTGAGCCAATCGGATTTAGCATCTCGGTTCACTGGCTTTGTGAGTTCAAACTCCGAGTCTCCCGCGTGGTCCATCTCTCTGAATTGTGGGATGACCTGTGCGCGTTGAATCAAGCATCGTGTTCTAGTTTGTGTTTTCATCAATAAAACTTTTAAAATCTTTTACCACAACTTAATTTTATTAAAAAATAATTTGATATAATTTAAATCTGATTTAATCAAATTAAATCCTAAAATACATTTACCTTTTAGCGCTTCAATTTCACAATTTAATTTTCCTGGTTATTTTTGTCACGACCGATCAGAAGCCACGCTTCCGTGGTCAGAAGGAAAAAGGCGGGTAGATGGAAAAGTTATTTTTAAATCGCTCGGAAATTCTACGAACTTAAAAAGAAACGTGATGCAGGTGATGATGTCGGTGATTTGAAGGGAATAATCTTTTTCAACGTTTCAACAGCACCACGATACACCTGAATTCATCACCTGAATTGACCTCACCTGGATATTCTGCAAACCCACGTTGATACGGATGCCTGAATCTCTGAACCAGAAGAAGTCGGTCGTCTGTTTGGCATCTGTGGCATGGTAGATGCTTCCAAGACCTCTCATCGTGTGCAGGTTCTCGACGAACAGGTTAGATGATGACTCAACTTGGAGCTCTAAAAATATCTCTCAATAATCAGAGATAATCCTTGACAATAAATATATATTATGTTAATATATGTTATAATATATTTATAGCTCGAATCATAACCGTCACATTCTTCAACAAATGAAGATGACGACGACGACGATGATGATGATTACGATGTCAATAGTGGAAATGTTTCAGAACATATTCTAATAAATAATATTCTAATTCTTCACATAATTACATTTCCTACTCGGACAAGTTGAACAAAAGTGTGGGAAGTCACTGACGATGCGCTTGCAATTAGTAATTGACATCAATTAACAACAGCAACAAATGCAAAACCTTAAATAAAAATGAAATTATTATGAGTGGAATAAAAATAATTACTATTGAAAAATGTAATGCTAATGTTTGTGTTGTCCTTATTTTTAAAAAAAGTCTAACAAAATACAATTTTTTTTCCTTTCTCGGACTTGTTAATGCGTTTCTGGTTATTTTTAGCATGATCTTTCAATTCTGAAACCAATTGCTTCCACCAGGTCGGGATCTTGAGAAATAAGTAACCAAAGTGTTTTGAATGTCGATAATTTGACTGTAAAATCATAAAATCATAAAGTTACATAATCAAGCCCTTCACGATAATGCAACTCAAATGCGTGATTCTTTGTCAAATAACAACTCAGCACATTGAAATTATAACTAAATAATTGTAAGTTTGTACTTAGTAACAAAATGTAATCAGTTGAAGTATTACAGCGTTCACGCAGATACAGGAAGTATGCAACGGTGATGTACACTAGGTAGTTTGCATGGACGTCCGCAGGGGGGAGCAAATGCTCTTGCTCGGATTTTGTCGAAATACTAACATTTGTGTCACAATACTATAGCATTTGGTGGATGGGGATCCAAACCAGTCAGACTAATTCCGATAGCGAGTGCCCAAGGCAGCGTGGCGCTCGGGGCTTTTGGCACCTTGTCAAGCTCAAAAATTGAATTTAAAAAACTTTGCTCCCCTATAAAAACTTCTGAGGACGCCCGTGACAGTTGGCTTAGTTAGTTAGGTTGGCTTAAATTTCTTGGCACTTGACTTTCGTTGATGACTGGCACATCACGCTGAAGCCTTCAACAACAACCTACAAGCACAATATTGTGATATCATGATGGAAACGTTCTCCATGCTCGTCGCTGACTTTGCCAAGGTTGTCCTGGAAGAAGTCAAGATGTGAATCAAGCAAATGGATTTATGTACCTAAAGATATGTTAGTAAAGTTCGATATATATCGGGAGCTAAACTATTCCTTGAGTCGCGAACATAGTAATTTCGCCTGTCATTTGGTAAAAGAGAGATCGTGAACAAGATCGTAAAGTCTGGAGCATTTAATTAAGTGATGTCCATCATTCTCCGGTAGATAACCGGGTCAGAATCAGACTGCAAGCCAGGTAAGATATCACTTTCTGATGGATCGTCAACGTCCAACGATTACTTTATCGGAGGAACCGGGATGTGAATCGGACATGTGAATGGATCATGAGGCGGTGGTTTTGAAACTGATTCAATATTAGGATCAATCACAAACTTCCGAGTTTTAAATGTGGCATTCTTGTGATAAGGTATTTGCAGAAGTTGAACAAACGATATTCGGCTTCCAAGATTTTTCTGCATCGTCAACTTTGGAGTCTAAATAAAGTTCATACGCTTTCTTTATCATTGCGCAAAAACTTTCTTTGATCGCGATCAAATGTCCACAAACGTAACAAAATAACTCAACTGAATTCCGACACTTTCTTGAAGCCATAAATTGAATAAAATTGTACGAAGTTGCAACAACAATATTAATGTACCTTATCTATGTCGCACTAAATTTTGCAAATCAATATCGAAAATCATGTAATGAACTTCTACACAATTTCATAAATCGAATGCACTTTGCATAATACTGTAAATATCTTCGGAACCCGATATGATAGAGCAAAACGAATTTCATATTTAAAATCAGCTTAAAAACTGATTTAAAAACTCTTACTAAGTCCCAAGAAAGAAAAAACTTGTAAGTCAGTGTAATTAATGGGATGATAATCATCATAACCATCATCAGTCATCGTAATCATCACAACCATCATCAGTCATCATGATTAGCAACATTTAAAATGAATGTTCACTTCTTTTTCTCTTTGGCAAGGAATTGTTGAGCTTCGTCAGGGTTTCTATAATTAATATTAAGATTATTATATTTAAATATCATCATCATAATCATCATCAAGGTTTCTATAATTAACAAATTTCTGTAATTCAATACTATAATTCATTATCCCCATTTTAATCATCATCGTCTATCGTCTATCGTCGTCATCATCTTCTTCATCGTCGTCGTCGTCGTCATCATCATCATCATCATCACCATCATCATCATCATCATCATCATCATCATCATCATCATCATCATCATCATCATCATCACCACCATCATAGTCATAAGTGAACCGTTCAGAGTGCAGTCATCATTTGTCATTTGAAGAACCTCATCGTGTCACAAACATTCAAACCCTCTGCTGAACCGACATAATTATTTTGAATAATTCATGTTTTTTTTTCTTCAACTTCAAGTTGAAATTGAAACCGAATAAAATAAATTAAAATAAAATAAAATAAAACGCAACCTTCCAAGTGTTGTCTTCCGTAAGGAAAGAAATGCGGAGATGTGACGTCTGTGGTGAAACATTTTAAGCATTCATGGTGGGTGGTTCAATATTTATTGGATCACCTTGGTGCTGATGAGGACGACGGTGATGATGATGATGATGATGATGACGACGACGACGACGACGATGCTGCTGCTGCTGCTGATGATGATGATACTGCTGATGATGATGACGGTGTAATGCTATCATAGTCCACGAGTTTTCTTTGTGTGACTGAAGAAATTTCTTTTGCAAATTGAAAGTCGTTATCCCTACTTCTGCTATGCTATCCTAATATACGATGATGATGATGATGATGATAGTGCCATTTATTTTTGTTTTATTAAAACTGTCGTTGGTATCTTAATAATAATTATTAAATTATAGCCTTTTAATATCGTTATTGTTGATCGATAATGTTTGTGTTTCAGCTGTAAAGTTTTTCTCTTAAATTCTCAATTCTCTTAAAATCGTGCAGAAAGTGTTTAAGCTTTTGAGTGCCTACCCTCTCAACTTCCGTCCCACGATGACCAAGTCGTCCACAATCGTGGTCATCGTCATCGTCATCATGACTATCATTACCTGCCTAGTCATCATCATCATCAATACAATTGTCATTGTCTTCATCATAGTCATCATTACCATAGTCCTCGTCTTCAACATTATCATCGTCGTCGTCGTCATCGTTGGTGTCCACTGCTTCCTGTTTCAATTGTTGCCATCAAAATCATCATCACAAATTATTGATGCTTCATTTCAAAGTGGATGCACTCCCCCTCATTCGTTCCTCACTATCTCTCCATCCAGAGATGACAAGATAGATAAAGAGATTTGGAAAAATTCGTGGTGGTCCTTGTCCTGGCGAAAATTCAGGTGGACCTTACATATCCTGCAAATGAATGCGCCCATCATGAGGTCAGTTGTCCTTGACGCATTTATGAGGCGCTAACTTCTTTAGTTTCTTTCTTCTTAACACGAACTCCGGAACTGAAAGACACGTCGGAAATAAGGATCCTCTTTGGAGCAGCTGGAAAGAGCGGATGGATTTGCAGGGGTCGTATTGATGTCCTATCGATCCCATAGAAAGAGATTTGGGTTTCCCGCTTTATGCTGGTCTCCTCAAATATGATTCCTCCACCGTTTCCTGGGGGACGACAAGATGCTGCTCAGTCTCAACCAGGGTGGAGGGAGATGGGGGATTCCTTCATTTATGACGTCAATCACGCTATCCACTCGCAAGATGGCGTGATCCCTTCATTGGAAAAGCTGGTCTTGGATTTATGAGACACACACAATGACAGAGCAGAAAAGCAAAAGAAAAACATTTAATTCCAACTCATTCACATTGATGGACAAATTCTATTACTTCCAGTCACAACATGTGTCAACACGTGTTGTTGTGACTCACCTGGGGCTCACCTGAACAAGGACCACTTCATTTCTTGCCAAGTCAACCGTGAAAAATGCAACTTACAAATTTTATTGCATTGTTTTGTAATATTCCGAAAATATGTCTTTAACTTTTGAAGCTTAATTAAAACATTATTTAGTTATTTTAACTTAAATTGACTTAAATTAAATTTATTTTTCCGAAATTGGTGAAAATATGGATGCGATTATAAAACGAAATCGTGAAATGCATCAACTCAACGACTGACATCAGTGGTTTGAAGCCTTGCAAGGAAGTTGTTAGTCGAATGAAAGAATGTAAATATTTACATGATAACTAGAATTACATTGCATATTAATCATTATCATTATTATTAATAAGTGTAATATTACTAATAATGTTTGTAATTTACTTTAGCTAACATCTGCAGCAATACACAAATCATTTCGCGTGACATTGCAGTTTGAGTTAGCAAAATTTATAAAACGTAAGAGTCACATCTCTCTGTACAATTTAAAAAATATTGCAATGCAGTCAAAGAATGATAGCAACGAAATACTTCGAATTGAATTCAATAAACTCTCAAAGCGCTTAATAATCACAGATCGTACTTAACAACGTACCTTCTTCTGTTCCGAATATTCCAGCCAACCAGAGGCAGAGGGACAACGCGACAACCAACGTGGACATGACTTGCAACGATTTTCAAATTCCCCCGGAAATGAAGCAATTCTTTCCAGTGGACGATATTTCAGAGGACATCCGATTGTGAGGCAAATGGTCCCCGTGGTTCTATCGATTCATTGAATGACGCCGATGAGCGCTGATGGTGCGCTACAAGATTAAACATGGATTCATCTCAATCCACGACACTTCACACAACGAGGAGCAAACAATTGACTTCCAGCGCACAAATGTCACTCATTCCAGCAATATCCGTTTAATCAATGATGATTTATTTATTATTATTTTATTTTATTTACCGTCTTTAATCCGCTAGATAATCTTTAATTCCGAGGACAAGGGAATTATTCCTCTAAATTCGTTCCCAAGAAGTTGAGGCTGTTGTTGCAAAAATATTTGGAGACTGAAAGGATCGTGGTGACGATCTTTATGATGAAGTGTGCAACATCTTGCTAAGAGATGTAGAGAAACATTATTGTTATTGCTATTATTATTATTATTATTATTATTAACGCTATAAACAACAACTATAATAATAATAACAATAATAACACAGGCCTGCGATAAAGAAGATGTGTTCCATTTCATATGTTTCTTACAATTGTTTTAAATATTGCAAAAACTTGACAAGTTTTAATTGATAAATAACTTGGTTACACAATTTAACAACATCTAAGGCATTTTTGTAAAAATTTACATTTTTAAGATTAAATATAAAATTTAATTAATTAATCAATAATATTTTGGCATTGAGTTCATGCAAACATTTAAACAAATATATAAACATATTAACTATTTTTTAAATACAAATATTAGCAATTAGTTTCATGTATCAATATTATTACCTCTATCAAACTAATTTTAATGTTATTCCCCTTGATATCAGTGACATCAAGTTTGTAAAGACATTCTAAAATTTATTTCCACTTTGTCACTTAAAATCAATTTGGATCAACTTGAAAAGAAGTTCCCTTTCAACAACTTTTCGACAATCAGTCAATTAGACGTTTAATGAATAGTTAAGGCCAAATTAATGACTAATGACAATGATGATGATTACGATGATGATGATGATGATGATGATGATGATGATGATGATGATGGTGATGATGATGGTGATGATGATGACGACGACGACGACGATGATGACGATGATGATGATGATGATGATGATGATGATGATGATGACGACGACGACGCCTATGATGATGGTGATGACGATGACGATGACGATGATGATGATGACGATGATGATGATGATGCAATATCTATCTCAGAATCATGCCAATAGTCGTTACAATCGTCTAAATATTTAAATGGCATAATATTTATTCGAAGNTGATGATGATGATGATGATGATGATGGTGATGATGATGATGATGATGATGACGAGACGACGACGATGATGACGATGATGATGATGATGATGATGATGATGATGATGATGACGACGACGACGCTATGATGATGATGATGACGATGACGATGACGATGATGATGATGACGATGATGATGATGATGCAATATCTATCTCAGAATCGTTATAACAAGGAATTCACTGCTAGTGAATTATATCTTAATATCTTCTGCAACTTTGACCGACTTCAAGTCCGAAATTGTGCACATCAACTCGAATAGATTTTCGACATCAATCATAATTTTTAATAACTATCAAAATAACAGGAGCATGA
This sequence comes from Hirudo medicinalis, assembly GCA_011800805.1. Taxonomy (NCBI): domain Eukaryota; kingdom Metazoa; phylum Annelida; class Clitellata; order Hirudinida; family Hirudinidae; genus Hirudo; species Hirudo medicinalis. The sequence goes on from MPNW01000069.1 coordinate 215,046, forward strand.
ACACAGTAAAATATCAAGCGAAATCGTGAACTCACTAATAAAGCTATGGCTGTATTTTTTTTTTTGAGTGAATAATAAAATGTAATAATATAAATATTAAGAAAATAATTGCAGGTGTTGTTGTTGATTTAAAATCAATTGTTCAGTTGCTGAAGTTGCAAAGATTCATCTAGAAGCAAGTGTAAATGTTGTTGATGTTGGATGAGGATGTTTGAGTCGCTGACTTGGACAGAATTCATCTGAAGTCCTCCGCTTAAGAATAAAAACATCATTCCTCTCATCTCCACTGCAGACTTTTCAATGCCAAATTGAGTTTCGCCTTCACGAGGATCTAACAGCTTAAATGAAAACAAAAGAAGTTTTTAAAAACCGTTGATCTAATCAATTCAATGACTTTCTCATCAATTCAATGTGTTTCTCATCAATTCAATGTGTTTCTCATCAATTCAATGAGTTTCTCATCAATTCAATGTGTTTCTCATCAATTCAATGTGTTTCTCATCAATTCAATGTGTTTATCAATTCAATGTGTTTCTCATCAATTCAATGTGTTTCTCATCAATTCAATGAATACAACTTCACGTGTTTCCACAAAAATGATGATCACAAAGAAAGCAAAACACACTAGTCGCTGGAACAACAAGGAACAAAATTTATTTGTTGGAATATTCGAAAGTAAAAATGAAAATTGTAGAATAATAATTATTTGTGTAATAATTAATAGTTAATAATTATTTGTACAATAATCATTTTAATATCGCTTTCCATATTTAATCCTCAAGGCTATTTTTAATCCGTGATAAGATGATGGAAGGAAATGCTGAAAGAGAAAAAGTTTTCTGTCCAAAAAATCTGGAAATATTTTTATTGTTGCAAAAGATTATCAGAAGATGGAATGCATGAGAGTGCGTGTTTTATTTCAACTCGTCATCATTATTGTCATCATTATTGTCATCATCATTATTATTATTATTATTATTATTATTATTATTATTATTATTATTATTATTATTATTATTATTATTATTATTATTATTATTATTGTCATCATTATTATTATTATTATCATCATTGTCATTATTATTATTTATTACCACACTAATTTCAAATGTTGTAATATCATTCTAATTGCAATGATTTCCAACATTTCCAATATCAGAGAAGGACGAGTTATATTTTAATTTTACGAAACAAAATATGAATTGACTCCAATTTATGAATTTAATTTTTTTGCGCTTCGTTGGTGTGCATTTGTTTCAGCCTTAAAATGTCAGTCATCAACAAAACCTTTACTTTACATTTTTCATGACGTCACGATGTCATGGTGGATTAATATTTTGGTTTCCTGACTGAAACTTTGTCATTGGACATTGTGGGATGATTTATAAGCGACATAAATTAATCAACGTCATTGAATGTTGTTGTCAAATCATGATGATGATTATTATTAATATCATAATAATATTAATAATTATTAATATTAATAATTATTAATTAATAATAATAATAATAATAATATTAATCCCATTGAAGTTGTTCAGTACTTGTACTTTTAGCTGTGACATTCTCAAATAACCCGCTTGCATTACATTGAAGAGTGAACGACATTTGACTCAAAAATAAATAAATAAATTACATAAAATATATAATTTCATAATTGCAATAAAATTATGCTTCATTGCAACATTTTGTTCCATTTTTACCTTCATAAATTGTTCAACTAATTGAATATTGATTAAATGCATTCGTTTCAATCATTCAAATTAATATATTCGTTTCAATCATTCAAATTAATATATTCGTTTCAATCATTCAAATTAATATATTCGTTTCAATCATTCAAATTAATATATTCGTTTCAATCATTCAANTACAATACAATACAATACAATACAATACAATACAATACAATACAATACAATACAATACAATACAATACAATACAATACAATACAATACAATACAATACAATACAATACAATACAATACAATACAATAATAATATGCATGAGGAGCGCTTAGACCATTTATATAGCGCCTCCACCCAGGGGCGCTTTAAGGCTTTGCGCAAACTAGATTGCGAACAAGACACGTTTGCAACCACTGAGCTAACCTGCCCTCATTTAAGCCATCATAACTAAGATTTATTTATGCAGTTAAATTTGATCTACTTCGTCAAAAAAAAAACACAAACATTTGCGAACATTTTTCGTAGTATTTGATATTTATTTTTTTAAATAATATTAAATGTAATTATTTGAATAAGTAAAATTTATTTCCATGACTTTTTCCACTTGAATCCTTAGAAGGATCTCTTTCAATCATTCATCCCTGCAGGCGTCCAGGCATTTTTGCATATTCATTATCAAGTCATTAATCTAGGCACAATGCAATGCAATATGTACTTATTGCGCAGACTTTCCCAAAATCTCATTCCAGTCATCCGGCGGTTCGTCTGCACGCTTCCCGCCAGTTTTCGATGGAAGATACAGACACTTGTAATCATTTCTGTGACGGTTTTATCGAACAAGCACTAACGAGACGGAATCAAATAAAAAATATTGAAGAATCTTTCAAAACAACTTCCCGAAAGTTGAGTGATTTGAGGACGTAAAGATGAACAAAGAACCTGCTTGCAAACAAATGATCAGCGATGACAAGCACAACTTCACACCAGCGCCTCATTTTATTAATTCTAAGAGCGGAAACTTTATCCGCTTCTCATCAGAGTATTTGTTTCCATTTTGAGAGAACGATTTCACGATGCAAGTTTCACACGAAACGACATTTTTGAAATCCGACTTCTGTGTGCAATTTTTTATTGTTATATTTTTGACATTTTACTCCGGCAATAATTCTCTGCAGATGGTGTCAAATCTGTCGGTTTCAGAAGTTCTGTGCAATTTACGAGCGACCAGCACGAGGAATGTCGCACGTGACGTTCAAACTTTTGTCATCAATTGATGCTTGAGTTTAATTTCAATTGAAGACCGTTGAAAAGGATGTCACGCTCGTTTGGATTGACATTCTTTCCTCTTTCCATTCTTTCCATGTATTGACATGTTTCCTCTTTTTGTTTTAATTAGAACCAATTCGTCGCTGGATTGTCACAACATCCGTCATGATGTCGAAGCTAAATTTCAGCCTTGGATTCATTTCTGCTTGTCCAAGACGTTGCGGAACATAAAAGCGATTTTTTGAAACCAAATAAAGAGATATTATTGAGTTAATATTATTTATTAATCAAATAAATAATTACATTAATGTCATTTAGTTAATATATTATTATTCATTAATTGTATTAGTTAAATGTAAATAATATTATTAGCTACTAATTTAAATAATTTATGTAATAATCATAATCTCTGAAATATTTGGTTTTTATTGGATTTACCCTTAAAGCCACAAACAAATACGACTCAACCAGTTGAAAAAAAATGTTCTCCTTGCAATCGCCTCACATCTTTTCTCTTCATTCTTCCCCAACTTCTGACCAAACTTTACTAAGGATTAGTTCTTGAAAATCCTTTAAAATCTCGAGGGAAGAGTAAATTACGTGCGATTTTTGTTATTCCCATAAAATTTTAATTCAAGAATGAACATCCAAATTTTTGTGATTTTTGAAACTTTTTAAATACTAAGAAGCCCAAAGATCAGTCTTACTTCCGTAGGCAAAGTCAAACAAAGCATCTTTTTTTTGCTGCAAATAATAAAACAATGATGAAGAAATTATTTTATGAAAGTCTCACAATAAACAGCCTTTTGGAAGGTAAAAGAATGTGTTTGTTGACCTTATTTATTTATTGTTCTCAACTTTTGTAACGGAGATTCAATCCCCAGCACAATATTCCATTTTATTGGAGGATATGTGAAGGTCCTTGAAGGGGAGCACGAGTAATAATTATTCACAACGACATATAATTACATATTTATATATTATTAGCATATTATGCTGTTATGGAATTATCAATTTATTATTGTGGTAACATTATTATCCATAACATTAGACTATCTTGCAATTATTTCTGAACTATGACAGTAGAGTATTATAACAACAACAACAACAACAACAACAATTGTTTTGAAAGCAACAAGATAAAACATTAACAAGAAAAGTTTTTAATCCAGTGAATTTCAGGTGCACAAGACAGGATAAAATATATAAATATATATAAAAGGATATTTATGTTTGCACCTGCTTTGTATTTAGACGACAAATTTTCCATCATTTTTTTAAATGTTAATTGCTGACATTTGATTTCATATTTCCACAATATTTCAATAATATATTCTCAATATTTCCACACTATTTCTGTAATCTTTCATTAATATTTTAATTTTAATTATTATATTTTATTAAATTTATTAAATTTTTTAAATTATTTATTTTTATTTTTAAATTTTTATTAAATTATTATATTTAATTTATTTAATTGCAAGAAAATAAACTTTTTATTCCTGAAAATAATTTCCAGGTTGAGCTTCAATAATTAGAGATGAATCTCAACTTGTCATTCAACTTCATTTTCCTTCGCAAAACCTTACTTTTACTTTGAGTTGGTTTTCATTACTTAACAATTTTTTATTTATTAACAATTTTATTAACAATAATAATAACAACAACAATAATAATAATAATAGTAATAATAATATTTTAAATTGAAATGCTGAAAATTACGTTGAAAAAATTACACTTAATGAATTAAGTGGCAGATGCTTGATGTTGTAAACTTTGATTCACACTTCAGTAGAATGAATAATATTCGATGTTGTCATCGATATGAAATATTTCACGATACTCTTATCAACATTAAGAACAATAACAACAACAATAGCAACAACAACAATAACAACAACAATAACAACAAGTATAACAACAACTGTAACAACAACAATAGCAACAACAACAATAACAACAACAATAACAACAAGTATAACAACAACTGTAACAACATCATTAACAACAATAGCAACAACGTTATCAACAATAAAAGCAACAATGACAGCAAAAAGAAACAAAGAAGAATCAAGAGAAGTGAAACATGAAGAATGAAGTTCGATGAATTCCAACTGGAACATTTGAAATGTCCTTGAAATGTTTTTGACGAAAAATTGTGCTTCTGAGGAAAACAGCTTTTAAATTTTAAGCTTAAATGTCGTGAGGCATCGACGTATAAAGTGTCACTTCAGCGTGAAATCCTTCACCAGAAGATTTTCGAAACTCAGGAGATACGGAAGACACAATTGAAATGAGTAATTAACTGGTTAATTAACCGATGGACTATCCAACCGATAGATGAATGGATGGATGGATGGATGGATGGATGGATAGATGGGTGGATTGATGGATGGATGGATTGATGGATGGATGGATGGATGGATGGATGGAAAAATAAATGTTCATCTGGAAATGCGCAGACAGATAAACATTTTTTAAATGCAAACACACATGAAAAATGCTCAGTGAGAAAGAAATTTCTTTAATTACTCAATGTGTGAACGATGTTTCAAAACATGTCGCTTTAATAATTATATTATTATAATATAAATTTATTTTTATGTTATATTATAATATAAATTTATTTTTATGTTATATTATAATAAGTTACATGTTTTATGTTACATTATAATATTTATGATTATTATTATTAATAATATTATTATTCAGATTATATATATATAGAAAATATATAATATGTAATAATTATTTATTAATTATTGAGAATGCAATTATTATTAGTTATTACTTATTTTTTAAAATAATTCTTATTAATAATAATATACAATAATATTAATATCAATAATAATAATATTATTATCAGTATATAATAATATTAATATTAATATAATAATAATATCAATAATTAATTTAATTAATAATGTATTAATAATATATTATAATATTATATTATATTATTATATAATAATGTTATTATTGTTAATTAATTAATTAACATGAGAATGTCTCTCGTGATTTACGATTATTTTTAACGCGTTAATTTTAATCACAGAAAAAATTGTGAAGCATAATAAATCAATTTGAAACAATCCACGATGTCGGTATTTCGTCATTTTATGGACTTTAAACAAAATAATTCTTTTTCACTAAAAGGAAATTTGTGAGTCTCATATTTTATTGGTTGTAAACATCGCGTGCCTTAAATTGATTAAATTTCTTTTGACATTAATCATTGATTATATAAAGTTAAATCAGTACAAAATATATTATCGCTGATAACATGTATTATTATAAAAGTGTTAACAAATATTATTATAACAGTGATAACAAATTTTATTAAAATAGTGATAACAAATATTATAATAATAAGAGATATTATTATATTATCACAAATTTTAACATTGATAACAATAATAAACAAGAACATTGACACCATTGGAGGGATTCAAATATTCATCAGGAGGTTATTTCACCTCGAGAGGAAACACAAGCGTCAAAAGTAATTTTGCAGGATCACGTGACGAGTTTGTGGTGCAAGCAGAAATTTATTTTGGATTAATGGTGTTGTTATTATTTGGGAATAATGCGATTATTTAATAATTAATGAGAATGCAATTATTATTAGATATTACTTATTTCTTTTTAATAATTCTTATTCTAGCTAATTCAATCTCATAATTTTTGTTATTTCTTATTATTTTTTTACTTTAATTTTTAGAATTAATTGTTATTATTTTGTTGTTAATTACTCATTAATTTATGAATCATTTCTCATTTGTTTATCACTTCAAATGGATCTCAAAACAAGTCCAACCTTTGAAGCTAAGGATAAATAACTTACGAAGCAGAATTAAATTAATTAATTTTAAATTGACAAATTCATTTGTTGAAAGAACGAACGAACGAATGAATGAGTGAATGAGTGAGTGAGTGAGTGAGTGAGTGAATGAATGAATACAAATTAGATGAATTACTTAGTGAATTTGAAGGTAGTTGGCGAGAGTAAAAGTAAATTAATTGAAGAAATGAATTTGTAAACAAAATTAATGAAATGACTGACGTGTGAGCGAATAAGTGGAAGATTGGATGAAGAAGTAAGTCCACTAAAAAGGAGCTTAATTGCAAATTGAGGAACACCTGCTCAGTGTGCAGGGAGGTGATGGTCGCAAATAATTCAATCCCTGGAATCCATTCATAATTCCGATATCTGATTCAAGACAGCCCTTCCAATTGGGCCTCAACCTTTTCAAGACGTTCGTTTGCATAACGAATGTTGTATTCATTTACTTAAAAAATAAACTTTACGAAGGCCAGGAAAACATGGGTAAGAAAAAGAACGACACCGGTTGCAATGAAACAATGAAGTTTAACCAACAACTGTTTGAATTTGAGAAAACTCAAGTTGATGAATACAACGTTGAAACCTGGAGAAGGTAGTCTGCGATACAATGTCTTCCGGTAATGAATTCCAAAGATGGAGAATTATTCAGTGTCGACACTCATCTTGTTATTATATTGTTGTATTGTCATAGTGTAGTTATTGTATTGTCAATATATTGTTGTATTGTTACTGTATTGTCAATATATTGTTGTATTGTTACTGTATTGTCAATATATTGTTGTATTGTTACTGTATTGTCAATATATTGTTGTATTGTTACTGTATTG
>MPNW01000069.1:228530-321739 GCA_011800805.1 Hirudo medicinalis
GGTCAACTAATAAATTGGTTGAAACAATCAAGGAACAGGGGAAGCAAGTAGAGGAACTTCAGGAAAATCTGAAGGAAGTAAACAAGGTTTCGATCCAAAAGCTGGATGAAAACAAATTGGAAACTAAGCAGTGGTCTGTTCTAAAATAAAGTGGACATCCTCATCACGGATGTTGGAAGGACGCAGGACTCAGTGGCAGAAACAAGAACAAAGATGGAAATAAACAATGAAAGGCAGGGGAGACAGAATAACATCATAATTTACAATTCCTTGCAATACCAAGTCTGAAGACAAAGAACTTGTGTCAAACCTCCTGGAAAAAGTCAGAAACCAAAAAAACAGATGCAGATATTGTAGAAATGTCCAGAAATGGTAAAAAATATGAAAAAGCTTCAAACCCAAGACTGGTGAAGTTTGACAACCAATATACCAAGAAAAGAGTTCTGGACAACAGAAGCAGGTTGAAAGATATTGAAATCTTCAGAAGATTTATCCTAAGCCATGATTTGTCCAAGGAAGACAGCAAGGAAGACAGGGAGGAAGACAGGGAGGATTGCAAGAAATTGCTAAGAAATTAAAGAAGCCAATCAGAAGGGAGGAAGCAACAAGTGAGTCATAAGGATCAGGGACAACCTGGGGGCTTTCCATGCCATTGGTTGCAGAAGAAGAGCAGTCGAATGAAATTGATAGAACTAGTTTTTTTGTTCTTTGAGTGATTTTCAATTTTATGATGACTTGTGCTTCAGCTATTTAGCTATTAACTAAAAGTTCATTTCATTTTCACAGTCCTGCGGAGATCACAAAACGTGTTTGGGGACTTTAAATATGTTTGGATGTGGTTCATTATTCGGACTGATTGCTTTATAGCTATTATAAGGCTGATTTTAGTATGGAAAATGCAAATAATAACAATAATAATTATAAGAAGAAGAAGAAGAACTATCCTGCATATTAGCAGACATTTAAATTGTTTACGATAATAAATAATTATTATTAATGAAAAAACTTTGATTGTCATCTCATCCGATTGAAGCCACAAGAAGCAACAACATAATGCAGATTATTCAATGTGCTTGAATCCAATAAAAGTCTGTCCTTGCTAAAATGAGCACAAGAGTTTGTAACTTTTTGTAGTTTAAAACATGTTTCTATTAATTAAACATTTTAAAACTGGGCTTGATAATTTATCAATTAATAACATTATTATTGGTAATAATGCTATAACTATAGCAAATATAATATAACATTCAAACCATTACTGATTGTATCTATGACCGTTAAGTTTCAATTACGTAATTAAACACAGTGATGGTAAATAATAGTAATATCAACGCAGTAATATTTCAAACAATTATAAAAGTAATATTCAAGAAATTCAACTCCGTTGAAGATTTTATTTTTCGATTCCTTAAAATTATAAATAATCATTTGAATTCAAAGGGAATTTCATTAAAAATTGTTTCAAATGAAATTAAATGTGGAAAATTTTTAATCAAAATTGCATTCAATTAATTTTATTAAGTTAAAAGTAGGTTTTTAATGTGATAATACATTCAATTATGTGTTTAATTAGATTGCGAATATTCAGTGCGGTAATGTAAACAACATAATTATTTAAACAATACATTAAGTAGAACAATTTAAAGCCAAATCCAGTCAAATATTTCTTAGACTCATATATATCTTAGACTCAAATATATCTTAGTCTCAGATATATTTTATAAGTGAATATATTTTGTAACTCTTATTTTCAACTTCAAGGATCTCGTGTGACTAATAAATGGCCAATTATTTCCACTTTTGCTAATTTATTTCACTTTATTCTGCTTTTTTTTCGACAAGAACACAAACAAAAACTGGCATCGTTAAGCGCGGAGAGAATATCATTTGAAAACTATCTTTTCAAGACTATCTTTCCATCTACAAATGCATTTCTTTATTTTAAATTCTTCATAGTTTTTAAATTTAAGTTATTTTGAGTATTTCTTTTTTGAGTATTTATTATGAGAAATATTGAAATCCGAAGATGAAATGCTATTGAATTCATATTTACATGGTGGAAATAAATCCAAACTGTTTCATTCATTTATTCATCTCTTGAGGTCATCTTATTCATAAAGAAAAACGTAAACCAAAAGAGTTTGTGCACAAAAAAACTCAGATGAGACTCAAAGGCCGCTCTGTTCCCGCTAACTGGCCACCCATACAGAAGCTACATAACTTATTATATTATCCAATTATGCAAGTAAATTTATGATTTGTCTTTAACTTTTTTAATTTTTTAAATATTTTCTGCTCATCAGGCGCTTTTTTTTTATCAAATCAAGCTTTGAAATATTTAATAATTTTTCGTTCATATTCCATAAAATCGTGTGCTTGAAGTCATTTTCTTCTCAGGTTAGCAGAGAAAGTTGTTTTTGGCTCGGAGGCAAAATTGAATGAAATTAAAGCCTCAATTTGCTAGGTTTTTACGTGGAATATTTTATTAAATGAATATTTGGAATAGTATTGATAGACTCATTGATGGTGAATGGGTGAAAAGATGGATGCATGGATATCTGGATGTCCAGATGGAGAAAAAGCACAGATTCAAGCATGCATGCATGAATGAGTGAATTATCGTTTTTCTAAAAAATACAGCAAAACTCGACACTTGCAGCACACTGGAATCATAAATCATCTAAAAACCTATGCTCCAACAATAGCACGTCTGAACATTTTTGGCAGCATTCTGAGCTCGCAAGTTATTGTGAGAGAAAAGTCGGATTGGATGATTGGACGCATTTGATGATCCCTTTGGTGCTGAGCAAGTGACCATTACTAGAAGAGAGTGGGGAGTGGTTTTATTAATCAGCTGCTGGGGAAGATCTCTGGCATGGCCGAGGAAGAAGGAATTTATGTTTGTTTGTCTCAATGAAGGAGCCCCTAGGGTGGACTAATCTTGTGAGTTGTGCCAGAATTAACTCTTGAACCGCTCGAGCATCAGTCAACGACCGGAGGAAAAACTTGCCACTCCTCCCCTTTTTGCAGCCCAGGCGTCTAGATGCAGTACCACAAGTCACCACAACAATCATCGTTATAATCATCATCATCGACACTGTTCATGATCATGCACCATGTGATGGAACAGATTGGTCAATACAAAAAAAAAGTCCAACTATTGATTTGGAAGGAATGATTCTTTATCTTTTCATCTGCCATGTTTATTTTTAACAGCTTTTCGATGTTCAATGAGAAATATCGATTGTTTCATAAATATCAGAAATTATCGACCACGGCATCTGCAGAGTAAGGCGGTCTAAACATGGAGACCTTTATTTGATTTTGGGGTTTTTTTTGTAAATCATTTTTTAAAATGTCGTTTATTGCAAATATTGTTGGAAATATCTCACCCTTTTATGTCCATTCGTTTGTAGTTTCGTCAGCATATTTTTTCTTGTGATTTCTTTGATCAGGGCTTTATTATCTAATTTTGAAGACAGTATCTTGTAATTATTTTTAATAATATTAATATATTCTGCTTAATTAATAAATGCAATGTTTGTGATTTATATTTAAGAAATAAATATTTTATTTGCACAGCTGAGGACCAAGGCTTATCAACCGCTTGGAAAAAAGAATTAGAAGAATGCAATGTTTCGTAAGATGACGATTTGATTGTTCAAAAATAATTATGAAATGGGTCATAAAACATTTATAAGCAATAATAATAATCTCACTATAAATAAGTGGTGTAAATAAATTACACGACAACTTACAAAATCTTGTATTACAATTATTACGACTCATAAAGAGCACCAGCACCATGGCAAAACTAAACTATTGCGCAATAAATTTGAGAAGTTGAGCTTGTAATCGATAAGTATTTTCAAACATTTGTAGTATTTATGACTCTAACTAATTTCAGTTGTACGATGGAGTTGCATGTGGATTAATTAATTACTATATTATGTTTAATTAATTAATGTATTGTACTTAATTAATTATTTGATTAATTACTACATTCTGTTATATTTAATTAATTATTGCATTATATTACATTCATTTATTTAATTATTACGTTATATTATATTTTATTAATTATTTAATAAATCACATTAAATTTAATTAATTATTTGTTTATTATATTATATTTAATTAATTATTTATTGACTCATTTATTTATTTTACTTTTAAATAAACTTTACTCAACCAGGCCAAAGAGCCAACAAATCTACTGCTTCGTTACAGTGTAACGTTATATTATGTTACGTTACGTTACGTCACGTTACGTTACGTTATATTACATTTTATTATATTAATTTTATTATATTTATGGCTGTCCAGTACTAACGATTAATCGCCAAACATTTAAAGCAGACATTAACAAGAAAAATATCGATGGCGAGAGGGTCACTGTTTTCACTGAGAAAGACTTCGTCTCTTGAGGCTCGAATTCACCGATGACATATTGTTACAACCCTGGCGCATAATTAAAATAAATATTAAATAATTAAGGAATAATTAAATTTATATTGCCACATTTAATAATCACATTTATAATCTTCTTTAATGCAGCTCTGCAGAACTAAATTAAGTTTATAGCATCTCGCAAGATTCCAAAATTCCCACGCAGATCCCAAAATGTCGCACCAGTTTCTACAAATCTTACAGTTCCAAACAAATTCTCAACTCGATTATTCAGTTCTATTCACTGAATACTTGCTCGATAAACTTACTAGAAAACCTCCCAAGTTTACGGTTTATTTCAATTTCAATATCATCTTCCTGATACACATCCGGCCAAATATAAGACGTTGTTGTCAGAGAATGTTGGTGGACGAACAGAAACTAAAAAAAAAACATGGTTAAGCCATTTGTATCGGGGCAGAACAAGCCAGTTAGTTTCAAGCTCTAAACTGATATTACAAACAGTATTGCCCATTGGATTGTCAGTGGTGGTCGACCAATATCCATCAATATCCTTTAACGATTCTGGTCTCCAACAGGTGATAAGCGTCGCATTTCAGAATATGAATACAAGTTGCTTCAAGAGAAAAGCCTTGATTTGAAAATGAATGTCAACAGAGCCAGTTCAATTACAATTACGAGTGAATTTTAAATAAATAAATAGTCGAGAGAGGACGTGTGGAAGTTTATTCGTTGTGCAGTTGAACAGAATTGTATCAGGCAGACCGATGCAGATGAACACATGAGGAGGATAACAGTCAAAGTGCAGAACAGAGCTTCCGCAAAATAATCCACGAGTGATGCTGACTTGTAATGATTGAGAATCTGAGTCTGAATACTACATAACTTAACATAATATAATACAATATAATAAATAAATAAAAATAAATACCAGCCACATCTGCACCATGTGAGAGACTGTTCAGCACATCCGTTTATATTGTGGGTAAACTGCTTGCATCTTTAACTCCTGATGGTGTGAAAAAGTTAGTCTGCTTAAAAGACTGGTCGAAATCTATGAATGAATTGGTGAACGGAACGATAACAGTAACTTTAGTTTTTCATGGCTTAATAACAAGAAATTTAAAATCAAACTGCTTAATCAGTGGATTAAATTCGAATGTCATTCTGTTATCAATTTAATCGGTTTTTAATTATTAAAGAAATCATTAATCGTTAACAGCCCTATTTTATTATATTGTATTATATTATGTTATGTCATGTCATGTCATATCATATGATATCATATAATATCATATCATATCATATTATATTAAAATATATTTTTGATTCTTGATTCCATTTGAACAAAGGACTCTCTAAACAGACATGAAAGAAGACATTATGGAGACATTTATCGATATTTTTGATTTTATGCTTACAACTTCAAGAAATTCAGAAATTTGGCCAACAATTTGTGTTGAGCATATATTTTTACGAATAAATTTTTTAAAACTAGAAATTAAGTGCATATTATATTATATTTTTCTATTGTATAATATTATATTGTATTGAATTATATTGCACTATATTATATTTTATTGCATTGCAATGTATTGTATTGCATTGCTTTACATAACATTACAAATATCACACTACATTATTTACATCATATACAGTGCGGCTGAACATCGGATGCGTAAAAAGCCCCTGAGAGCGCAAGGATTCAAGGGCCGAAATGTTCGAATATTCCTGTCAGGAGGCTCAATCAATAGTTTCAAGTTATATTGCATTACATTAAAATGTTACTGTAAACTTAAGGGTTTATTCCAAGCTCCATGACAACTTCATTCATGTATCGATTCATTCCTTCCATCCACACATCCAATGGACTACCTCAACTCATCAAAGTACCTCAAGTCCATTTTGCATCTCCCAAAAAAATAATCTCAGCCAATCATCACCATGGTTACAGCACTGACTTCTGAGGTAGAAAGACATTTTTTCCGGCCTTAAAAAATACTGGGCAGGATTACAAATGGAAGGCAGGTGCGCTCGCAGATGCGTAGGGTGTGTCGGTGCAGACAATGCATCATTGTGTCGTGGGAAATGCTTTTTATTGAAATTTACCTGAAAAACTTGATGGTCATTTGTTTGAAATCCCAGGATTACAAAAACGATTATAATTTGCAATTAGAAAATCCTAAAATACTTCTGAGTGCGGAGTGCACAAACAATTTTTTTTCTGTTATTGCAAGAACGGGGATGACGGGGATTAGTTCGATGAATTATCTGAAAAGATTCATTCTTTTTAAGCTTTTATTTAAACGAATGTGGTTACTCAAACAACTGCAACAACACGGATGACAACTAGGTTTGATGCTGTTGTCGCCTGCAAATAAATCTACTAACTGAATTAGGATTACTGAGTTGAATTCAATCTTTTTGCATTACTATTATTAAAATCTTAAAGATTGACTTAAAAATCAAAAAAAAAAAAAAACAATCCGTTATGTTGACACGACCTCCGCAAGTTTAAAACAACAACAACAACAGCATAGTTACAACAAATACCAATAATTCTCAATTTCGAAATAATTTTTTTACTTTATTTATTTTTCATTCTCCAGATGGCCGGTTGCAAATTATTTTATTTTGAACGCTTGGTGTATTTAGTTTAATTATTATTACTATTGTCATTATATTTATTATAATTATTTAAATGTTTTTTTTATAAAATACTGATGAAAAAACACGTTTTAATCCGATGACGCCGGTTTTCCAATATGCCGACACATTTAATTATGTGTAAAAGTCGATCGAATTACGAACCGCAATCGGCTTCATGCATCCGGAAAATTCACCGCCGTGCAGTCCTACTCCACCTCATGCCTCCCTTCCAAATGCACTTTCCACCTGCTGAAGTCACGTCCGTCACCGCACCTATCAGTCCTGGAGACGCCAAGGTCTTCACAAATTATTTGCCACATCAATGGCCTCTTCACCAGTAATCATCTCAAGCACTGAAAATTAATTAGCAAACATTTCCTCATCATTATTTCCATGCTTAAGCATGCATTTGCTTTGTTTCAGTTTTGCTTTTGTTTTGTTTTTGAATCCCTTTTCAGAGTATCTTCGTTAAATTCAATATAAAATCTCGAAATTCTAAGGAACTTGTTTTTAATTTAGATTTTTTTTAGCATATAGAAATCTTCTCTAGAAATATTTTCGTGAATTTTAAGTAAAATAAAAGTGATGCAAATTCAAAATCGAAGAGATATTTAATGTTTTTATTTATAGTATAATATTTTATTTCGGCGACAATTCAATCTCAGGAGGATCACAAATCTCAAAAAGAAACCATCGTAAGATTTTGCTTCACTTGTCTGTTTGACAGACAGATGCATGAATGGAGTTTGAAAAGGAGTTGAGGGATTTCAAATAAATTGTTCTCAAAATCTTAAATGACATTAATATTTAAAACAAATTAACAAAAAACGTCAGGTGTCATGTTGTTTACCAATTTATGCTCGACAGAACGAGGCAGATTAGAATAAGAAAAATCCTCCAAGGTTAATTTGCCCCTGACCCAAGAAGGTCATTTGTCTTGCACTTCAACTTCACTCGTTCCGGCTGCTTACAAAGACGGATAGGTTCCAGGAAAAGTTGCACCTCTCAGTTTACAGGGTGTGTGCAGTGGAGTAATTAGTAGTCTAACTGGTTTCTTCTCACGCATCTACTGGATCGATACTGAATCCGTGGCGCAAGTGCACGAGATCATCTTAAAAAGTGCCACCTTCGACTGATTTGAACCATGCCGATTTTCCATGACGTTTGCGATTTGCTTGAGGTTGGAGGGATTTCCGTTGGAAAAAGTCACTCGCCACGCACGCCGTACAAGGAAGATAAAAGCCGCATACCTGCGACATTTCAGATGCTTTAATAGGAGTATTGTTTCAAGTTTGATCTCAACTGGAGGACTTGAGTCATGACTTCGAGAGGATTTGCTTCAACGATAGTGGATCCTGCAGTCTTCGGTAGGGAACACGAACGATATTTGGGAGTCTACGATTCAGGTCTGTTTCAAACGTTTTTTTTTTTACATGCTCTAATGTTTAGGGTTACCTGATAAGATCGTTCGCATATAAGTTATAATTTAGTTTTTGAACCAGCAAATACTTTATCCTGGAGACCGGTAACAACTCGGCAGACAAAACATCCGCTTGGAGGAGGCATGAGTTATTCATGAATCGAGTTTGTAACTCCGCCTTGAAGAGACGGTCTATCTGGTGCCTGGATGAATGTGTTTGTGTGGATTCTGATTTTCAGATTTGTTGTAAATTATTCGAGTGTTCATGGTCACCTGCCCGCTCCAGATCACCTCGCAGAAAATCGTTCGTTGGAGGTGGAAATGAGGCTGAGTAGCGTAAAAATGAACCTCGCGTGATTATAGGCAGTCTTGTTAATTGACAATATTGATCAGAATACCTACTGTGGTTTCAGACATTCTCCGTGGCATTGTGGTCTCTCGCTATCTTTTCTCTTTCCATCGCTCTTATTTTTTGTCTCTCCTTCAATTTTGTTTTATTCGGTACACGTAAGTTGACCGAACGTCGAAGCGGAGTAGAAGCGTCATGGCCTGGCAGGGTTTGATGGAGAAAATGAGAAATTTTCCATTCATGGAAGCAAAATTGTTCCATCAAGTGCGTACAGACCTGCATAACGACGTAATTTGTTGAAATGTTATCGATTCCGAATGAGAATTTCTTTGTCAGACACACTTCAGGTGCTGGACGAGTGATGGTTTCGCGATAATAATTGTCGATTGTGATAAAAAATAGTTGGAACTCTAAAGAGACAACAATCTTTAATATAAATACAAGTAATGCAAAATCTTGAATAGCTGTGATGGTTAGCATAACACTTCGAACATCATTCAACTTTAAAAAATATTTCTTGATACAAAAACAAAACAAAAATATCTCGTGCAAACGTGATTTGGAAATACTTGAGAACATGGAATCCAAAGGTGACCATCACAAACAACAAATATTTGGCAACAGAAAAACAAACTCCGCATATTAATTGCAGAAAAAAAATCCTTTCTTTTCACGAGGTTTCTGGTTATAAAAACGAGCCCTGAGCTCCCGTCGCGGTTCATTGGACACGATTCGGTTGACCGAACACGATCAATGCTCTCCACTTGATTTAGAAAATTCTCGCTAGATTATCCGAAGCAAAAGTGAAACAGAAAGTCTTCGTACATCATCGGCACATTGTTTGCGCTCACTAAATTTTCAATTGCAACAAGGGTTTTTAATGATTATAATTCATAATATTTTTAATAACTCCTTTAAAATCTAAGTTATGATCTTAACATTGATTACTTTTTGTGGAATGGATTGCAAGTTTTAACATGAGATTTATTAAAATGATATTCTTGATTAATTCTTAAAAATAAATTCAATTTTAATTGCGCATTTAAATGTAAATAACGTTATAATTTCTTATTTACAAACGCTGTCATCCTACATAAATATTTACTGGCCTGAGCTGACGTAAGTCTCGTTTGCATATAAATTGTTATTATTATAAGTTGTTGTTATCGTATTTATCAGATTTAGCACGACTCACATTAATTAACTTAAAAATTAAGTAATTCTTTAAATTGAAATAAATTAATTATACCCATAAAAACTACCAGCCACAAGCACTTAAGTGTCCATATCTGGAGGGCAAGAGCGCATAAGGACCTTTCTGGGGCATGACCCGAGGTCACGATCTTTCTCTGAACTGCTGCTCAATCATTGCTCAAGAGAAAATGAGGATTGAGGATCGTTTTGAAATCATTCAAATTCCATTTTCCGAGATTGTCTGAGGAAATTATTGCATTCCATTTGAATCTATTTGAATCTATTCACTCCACGTCATGGTTGATCTTCAGCATCATTTTCTTTTTGTTTTGCAATTTCGTTTGACTTTTAAAAGCATTGTTGCTTATTTATCGTTACTATTTTAATAATTTAAAAATTCAAATAATTACGACTCGATATTAAGAATGAATATTTATAAGCAACTCGTCATTCTTTCTTTTTTCTTTTTATTTATTTTTTCTGTTACAAAAATTAACAGAAACAAACAAAATCATCAACAAGCATTTATAAATAAAACTTGTCAACTTTCAAGCAGATCACACACTCATAAGTTAAGTTTGCCAAAAAATACTTGATTCAAAAGCCAAGTGAAGTTGAGTCGTAATTTCACTCGAAACGTACTTTTCCACTTTTCCAGCTAATCGATGCTTCTACAGTTAGTCACAACTCAACACGTTCCACTCAACCCCATGATAATGGATGGACGGACGGATGGACAGATGGATGGATGGATGGATGGATGGATGGATGGATGGATGGATGGATGGATGGATGGATGGAAGGATGGATGGGTGGAAGGATGGATGGATGGAGGGGTGGATGAATGNCGCTGGATGGATGGATGGTTGGATGGATGGATGGATGGATGGATGGATGGATGGATGGATGGATGGATGGATGGATGGATGGATGGATGGATGGATGGATGGATGGATGGGTGGACGGTCGGATGGATAGACGATGCTGGGTTCGAACACTCCATTGGAATGTGGAGCATAAATTTGTATTTATTGCCAGCAAAATTGACTGTTCAACCGCTCCATTTGTCGGCCTCAATAATGTTGAGAGTAATGGAGAATTTATGCCATGCCATTCATATCCTCTGAAAATTATCAGATCCTTATCAATTCTTCAGGACTGATAGCCAGAGATGAATCCAGTCTGTTCTACCGTGGCTACTCCTCCTATCAGAGGAACTCACCTGTCATCACTATTGAAAAGAGGCATTATGTCTACAGTTGGTTGAATTTTTTCTAAATTTATTTGAAATTGGCTTTTTAAGGTTCTCAGGAAATGGTTTTTAGTTTTCAGCATTTATTTATAATTTCATTTATTGTCAGTTTTTATCAAGTAGTTATTTAAGATTTGATAATTTTGGTAATTAATAATATTGATTAGCAACAGTAACAATAATATTTTGAAACTTTTTGAATGTTGAGGTTATAAATTTTTAAGATGTACAGTAGGGTGGCCCTTGTTTTCGAAGTTTTAAAATTGTATCGTCTGACCCAAAATGAGTTCCAATACATATAAAAATAATTCAGGCCAAATATGAGCAGGATTGGACAATATTTAGAGGTCGCTCAACGAAGTTTTAGAGAAAATCCAATTCAGCGAAAGAACCAAGAATCGTCCAAATGTTTAATATTTTAATAAAATGCATTTTTTTCAATAACATAATAAATGTAAATGTAATTACACACATAGAAACTAAGAATATTTCGTATATTTAATTAAATAATTTATAATTTTCCTTCAGTAAGCTTGTAACATAACTCGTGGAGCAGCTGACAGAGTTTAAATAAATCTTGTTTTGGCACTTTGTAATTGATTAATTGATCGTTAGCATGCTGATGGAATTGAAGAAGTAAATTGCCATCAGGGAAGATGGATCTAAATTACTTTTTATATTTCCAAAAAGTTTTGAAAGAGGACATTCGAAAGAGGACATTCGAAAGGCTGCAATCCACACTATTGACAGAGTCGAGGATTTCAGGTTTCGAGAAAAAATTCCAACTTGGCATTGTCAAAATTCTATCAAAAAGAAAGGACGACCAGGCTGCATGTTCGGAGTTGACAATGTTCTTCTCCAACAATCAAAGAAACAACAACAAAAAAGAACGAGAAAAATAAGATTGAAAAAAGATCTCAACTTTGTGTGAATATATTTATTGCAAAAGTTTACACCAAGTTCTGGTTCTTTGTACCTCTTTGTTCAAAAGCAGCTAGAAATGACCTACAACTTGTTCAACAACTTCACAATGACTACAATCAAAACTGCATCATCACGCAAGATGGTCACCTTCGGTACATGTCAGAAGATTTTATCCTTTTCAGTCTTTTCGATTCAGAAGTGGATTCCATCATGAAGAGCGAAATCATCACAAGGTTAAAAAAATGAAGGAGAATAAGTACCTTAACTTAAGTACTTACTTAAGTAAAACGTGTTCTTCTGGACTTGATAACGGTGCAGCAGAAGAGACTTCCTAATTTTGTCTAAAAGAGAAGCGGATATCTGTTTTCTAGTTTGAGCATGCCGGTTGGATTTCTAGCCAAAGATTCTGATTCATGGAACCATGGAACGGCAGGGATGGCTTTGATTCAAGATGCCACAAAGTCTGGTTGATTCAAGAGTGAAGAACAACTGCAATATGCTTTGCATGTTGTCGAACAGAATCGGGCAAATTTTCGGAATGCAAAAAAAATCCACCTAATTACTTAATTAAACTGGGGAAAATAATCACGGTATTAAAATACGTGTGTTGCAGATAATTTTGTTTGTTTCTATAAATTATTTCTAGAATTATTTTAGTTGTTAAAATCAATTTTCTTTGTGAAACCTGTTACGATTGTGGATCGACATCATGTCACGGACACCAACCATATTTTCGTATGAGAGAACTTGGACGGCCTTGATCGACCTCTAAATATTAAAATTTTGTATCAAACTTTGCACAAAATATTTTTTAAGAAGTTGAACCTTTTGAGAGGGTCAGACTTAATGTTAAAAAAAATTTTTTTTTCATCATGTAAGGACCAATTAATGTACAGTGATTATGTCAAACAAAAATTAGTAATTGTGACATTGTTATTAAATATGGTGAACATGTTAAATGATTTAGCAACTTAAATGAATGAAATAAATATTGAAAACCAAACTCAATCAATTATTGCATTATTTACCATTATTTATTTAAGAATTTATAAATTGCAAAACTTTCATCTATGATTTCTTTATAGATTTTTAATTATAAATTTAATCAGAAATATAATTAGAAATATAACTAGAGATGTAATTAGAAGTGTAATTAGAAATATAATCAGAAATATGATTAGATAGTAATTTAAAATTAATTAACTTGTTCGTCAATACCGACATAATTATTTATTATTAAAAGTTAATAAGATATAAGTGGAGAATATATCTTGCCATTGGAACAAACGATGATGATTAAATATAATAATAATAATTATTATTATTATATTATATATTATTATATATTATTATATGATATTATATATATAAATAAATAATATTATAAAATAATTATTATTATTATTATCATTTTATTGACTAGTTTAATTAAAATTCTTGTTAGTTTACATTTGTTGTTATTATTATTGTTGTTGTTGTTTTGTTGTTTTAGTATCACTATCAACGTTGTCATGGTAATTATAAAATATAAATGGTGAATATTGCAGTAGGAATACTCAAGAAATTAATTAAATTTATTCCATTAATTTAAAGGATGAACAGAGTCATGAATATTATTATTATTATTATTATTATTTTATTATTATTATTTTTATTATTATTATTGAACTTTAAAATAATTGTTTCTTATCATCAATCATCTCCAAAGAACACGGGAATGTGTGAATTTCAAATAAACATTTTTAAAGTAGGAACTTCACACTCTGACGACCTTCGAATTGCTTCAAAGCAATTTCCAAATAATTACATTTTATTCTTAATTTATGAACGATCAGAAAAATTGTCTGCGATTTCAATCGAAACATCCTCCAATTTACATTTGGTTTTCACTTGTTGTGTTGCAAGTAACTTCATTTTTTTCACGTGGTTTTAGTTCAAAATTAACAAATTAAGGCGCATCATAAAGAAACCAACTCAATGATCACCAGGAAAATTCACAACTTGTCCACCATTCCAGCCAACGTCGGGATGGGTCTCTCCCCCTGGGAACCAAAAAATCTCATTCGTTTAGGGGGGTTAAAGTTCCGATCAAGGGCTGCTCGTAATTCATCGTCATAGCAACGGATTGCATGCGTCGAATAAATAATACATTCCAGTCATAAATAATGTGCATGAATAATATTAATAAGGAAAACACTGAACAAGTGGATGTGTGAAAATGTGGCTGTGATGATCGGTGATAACATGTAAAATAAGCGTCAAATTCGATGTGTTGAATTGCCAAGTAAGTCTGATAAACTCAACAACTATTGTCTGCCTTTAAACCAATTACATTCGAGAACAATATCAACTAATTAATAATAATAATGATAATATTAATAGTAATAACAACAATAATAATAATAATAATAATAATAATAATAATAGTAATAATAATAATAATAATAATAATAATAATAATATTAATATAATAGCAACAACAATAATAATAATATAATAACAACAACAATAATAACAATAACAAATAAGTTACTAAGCATCAGAATAATGTCCTTAAATGGACGTAGCATTAAGTGGATGCATTTGAGCTGAGACAAAGAATGGAAATACAGAGATAACAATGTTAGGGTAATGTTTGCCGATCCTGAACAAATCCTGAGATTGGAATCGGTGGAGGCCTCATTGGTTGTGCTGATAATGATAATTCGATCAGACGGAGAGTGGAGGACTTATTGATGGAAGCAAATTCAATCTTTGCCGGGAGATTATTNCTTGCACGTTAGTTATTATGCTATTGCAAATTATTTGATGTTTACTTAACAATTATTGACGACTTTATTATTATTATTGTTGTTGTTGTTGTTGTTGCTGTTGCTGTTGTTGTTAATATTATTATTATTCATAATTTATTATATATGTAGTTCATTATTACGTATAAAACAGTAACAATCGATTTCAAATGCGTAACAAGAAATTGAGCAGACGAGTATAGTTGAACAATCGATGAACAAAGAAGCTCTGCCACTCGAAAGTGACGATGCGCAGGACGCCTGGAAATGTTTTTCCAGTCTTTAAGTCCTGCAGGCAGTTTTCATGGCAACGGAAAGCGGAGGGATTCAGCCATTTTATCCTCGTTGGAGGTGCGATGGAAACCTGCATTTCAATTTATGGCGTCATCATCAACATCATCACCACCATCATCATCATCATCATCGTCATCTTCATCATCATCGTTGTCAGTGTCATTTTCAATATCATCAACATTATCGTCATCGTGATTACCATGTCATTAGCTATGAAGATCGTCATCATCATCACCAAAGATCTTATCTTGACATTTCACATATAAATGCGTGACACATTGTGGTGATGATAAAAGCATTAAATCCTGGTGCAGTTGAGAGATTTGAGTAAGTTTGTTTAAAACTTATTGACGGAGGATATGAAAGAATTCGTGAAAGCATATTTGTGACTTGTTCGTGGTTACTCAACTCTGAACACGAATAGTCTGCTACAAAAAAACCTGTTTTGCTTAATTAAGTATTATTTTAATATATATAATTACAGCAAGCGTAGAGTGTTCGTAATGTTTAATTGTAACCGTAACAAATATCCGTTTTCATCGTAATCATCATTCCACATTCCTCGAGAGTTCATGGAAAAGTGTTGTCAAAGCAAATTGGTTGGAAAGAGTTTCAAGCACGAACGAATGAACAAATGAACAACTTCCAGCACTTTACGTTGAAAGTTCTGCGGCTTTTCGGATGGAAATACCGAAATATCAATTATTTTAATTAAAGTAATATAAATTCTTTCATCTAAAATAATATCAAATATTTCAATTAAAGTAATTACTTAATAATTACAAAATAATAACTGGTGATAATAAAAGTGTTATTATCAATCTACTGCTGATAATATTTATGAACTCCCAAAGTTCAAAATGTGGTGAAATACTTGAAATATTGGGGAGTCAAAGAAACCACAATTCATAAAAATTATGCCAGTACATTTATTTGTTATTTATTTATTAATTATTTATTATTTATTTATTCATTTATTTATTAAGATATTAATTTATTTATTTCTTCATAAGCAGCATCTAAAAAGTTATCACCAGTTTCCAGGTTGTCTGTTCTAACAATTACATCGAAAATATTTCTTAACTTCCTGTAACTTCCTCGTTATCATGTCCATAAAATCTTCCATAGCAGGTCAAAATGGTTTATTTCTTTATTATTATTATTTCTGTAAACCATTTTCATAATTTGTTTAAAGTTGGTTCGTGCTTCTGTTGAATCGAACAAATTAATTTCTGCCCCTTATTTCTTCCTTCTCCAACTGCGTCAGTTTTATGAATTTTATAAAAATCACTCTTCAATCAGAATATCAAACACATTGTTCTTTACCGTTTTATTATTATTATTATTATTATTATTATTATTTAAAGAGGTTAGCATCCGCCTAAAATTTATAAATTTTATCCCTAAACTGAATCCAACTCTGAAATCACTTCTGATGGAATCAATCGTGGATTGACCCACCTGGTCAGTTATTTATCGAATTTCTTGTTCCACTTCGATCACCTTCTGATGTCTTCGTCTAATCACCGTGCAAATCTTCAGAAGTACTTGTAATTCATCCACCTGATGAAGCTGGTGTTAATTAAGAACAGACGCGTTGATGAAATGCGGAAATGAGGGTTTCTTGTTTCATCAGACCAAATGAGGACTCGTTTCACTTACAATCGAACATCGCCCTCAAATGTGGAAAATGCAATCTGCAACCGATGTATTTTTAGGACATTATTCTGAATTTCAATATACCGTGCGATTCATAAGTCTATTCTTATGCAATATATATTCTTCAGCAGATAGATTATAGGTTTTTCAAATCCTTTGTCACTTGTTGATGTCATTCGGATCGACATATCGAGATAAGTTTCGATAACAATTAAATTAAACACGCGTTGCAAAAAAAATAAAATTAATTAGTAAAATTAAAAATGAATAAAAATATTTTAACGATAATTAGAACTTGATGATGATGATGATGATGATGATGATTACTGTAATGAGTTAACGTTTTAATGTTATATATCATTAATGAGTACAAATTAACACGTGACTGATTGACGTCATTCAAGTGGCGGGAAAACACCAGGAGGAATGGTGGTGTGGTGGAGTTCTCTCAGTACTCTCGTGGATCATCATCTGTGCCACTCTGCCCTGGTCACTCTGTCTGTGCCTTAAGGTTCTGTGTTCTAGAGGCTGTTTATAGATCGATTGAAAGCTTATTGAAAAATTACCTGATTGATTGAGTGAGTGAGTGATTTATTTATTGCCTGAATGATTGAATGTTTGAATGATTGAATGATTGAAGTCATCGCATAAATCAGATCAACGTGTACACGGCGAAACCATTTGTCATCTGCTCGTGTGCATTTTATGCACAGTACGAGGAGGTGGTAGTGCCCTGACGCCACTCCTTGCACTTTTTTTCAATCCTTCGTTCGTTCCAGATGTCCATCGTTCGTCACTCTTCTTTATATTCGACTCGCATTCGATAATTCAATCACTCATGCATTCATTCATTCATTCTTTCGCGTTGATGACGTTCAGGTGGTTCAAGAATATGAAAGAGCAGTCATATTCAGACTTGGAAGGTTACTGCCAATCGGTGCCAAAGGACCTGGTAGGAAGTTGGATGATGATGATAATGATGATGGTGATGATGATGATGATGATGACGACGACGACAACGACGACGATGAGGATGAGGATGATGATGATGGTGATGACGGTGATGATGTTGGAGGTGGTGGTAGTGGTGGTGGTGACGATGTTTTTAATGTTTGTATTCTTGTTTTTTGCAGGTTTGTTCTTCATTGTACCTTGTACAGACTCGTACACCAAGGTGGACTTAAGGACAGTTTCATTTGATGTGCCACCGCAGGAGGTACAAAATTATAAGTTATTATTATTATTAGCATTAATTCTATTTATTAAATTTATCAAATTATTAACCATTAATTATGCACACATTAATGTATAAAATATTGAATATTAAATTTTAAATGGGTAAGTTGGTTTTATTAATGGATATTAATTATTTATCGATATAATATATTATATATTGCAATATTTACAGAAATCAATTCTACTTGTCAATTTATTATTATCAGTACTTTCTATAAAAACATTGAAACAGAATTTGATATTTGAACAGAAAAGTGCATTTTAAACTTTTTCAACTTTTGAGAGCCTTTTTCGACGGGTTTTCATCGTCAGTTGTCAGTGTTGGAATGTTGAATATAATGTTTGAGTAGTGCTTATTATTGCAAAGGTCTTCCTCTCCAACACTCCATCCATTTATCCATCCGTATATTCATCCATCAATCCGTCCGTTCATGTACTCATCCATCCATCAATCAATCTGCCCGTCCGTCCTTCCATTCGTCCGTCCAGTTTTTCCATCCATCCATTCACCCAACCATTCATCCATGCATCCATCCACCGTGTGTACCTCAGGCATGCAGTGTGCTTTGACATTTTCAATTTTATCACGGAGATAGCGAGGATCAAACGGTGGCAAATAATAACGTTTATGCTCTCGACGATGCATTATCGCCCAACTTTATTGACGTCATCGCCAAAGGTCATCACGATCATCATCATCATCATCGTTGAGGGTGTCTTTTTATTGTTGCAGTTATAAACAGTGTTGTTGCAAAAATGTCATTATTTTGTTATTCCTTTTGCCACTGCAATTGATTTTGTCATCACAAAACAACAAGACAACAAATTATTACTTTAATTACTAGCATAAATATAATAATAATCATTATTATTACTGATATTGTAAATATTATCACTATTATTAGTAGTAGTATTATTATTAATGTTGTTATTATTGTATTTATATTATTATTATTATTAATGTTGTTATTATTGTATTTATATTATTATTATTATTATTATTATTATTAATACTATTATTATTGTTATCATTATCAGTGAGTGGTAGGATGACATGCAGCGCTATCTTAGCGAATGTAGGATATCAGCAGGGGTCCTTGCAAGTTGCACGTTTAATTCAATTGGACGCGGAAGACGATTACAAAAATTCATTGACAAACTACCCCCCTCAGAAGTCACGTGAGATCAAATAACGCCGCGGGATCTTCCGCTCTTCTCTCCTTTTGTCTTTTTTTGTTTCTCATCGGATCTTTCATTCAGATTGGATGGAAGGAAATTCATTGCCGTTCGTTCAATCGTATATTTTTATTCTACGACATCATGTGAAGTTTATTACTTAGTAACTCATCGAATTAATAGAATTAAACATTGATTTTAAAAACTAATTTTTGAATGAATATTCTCCACTTGTTTATGGTGGAAAATAAACGTAATTCACTTTTAAACAAATCTACAGGTTCTGTCCAAAGATTCAGTAACTGTGGCTGTGGACGCAGTGGTTTACTACCGGGTTTCGAACGCCACGGTGTCCGTGACGAACGTGGAGGACGCCCACAGGTCCACCAGACTGCTGGCTCAAACGACCCTCAGAAATGTCCTTGGAACGAAGAGTTTGAGTGAGATCCTCTCCGACAGAGAGAACATAAGTCACTTCATGCAGGTAGGAGGTGGAGCTGGAGGAGAAATTATGAGCGAAATTACGTCTGGACTATAATATAATTATTTAATTATTCAATTACTTGTCTCGTGTGCGCCGAGATCGACTTATTTGTTGCCTGGTTTTCTTGCCGTCGGAGAGGTTATAAACAAAATTTTAGAAACACAACATTTTATTGGGGATGCTGTTATTATTTTTATTATTTATTTTTATTATATGTTTTGTAATGTTATTAATTATTGTTATTTTTGCTGTTGTTATTGCATATGTTGTATCATTATCATTGCAGACTTGTTTGGACGAAGCCACTGATCCGTGGGGCGTCAAGGTTGAGAGGGTTGAAATGTAAATCTTTTACTCCCTCCTCTTCGAGAATGATAGGAGAACTATGGATAATAAGTTATTAATTACTACTTGAGAGACGACAAAGAATGAGAATGAACACCAAGCTATAACCGTGAATATTAAAAGGTTGCATTGGTTAATAAATTAAGAAAATAATTTACAATTACAGAAAAGACGTTAGGATTCCGGTTCAGTTACAGCGTGCCATGGCCGCGGAAGCAGAAGCCACGAGGGAAGCCAAAGCCAAAGTTGGTTGAAGAGTTATTTTTAGCGAGTTGCTTGATGTTATAACTTACTTTAAATTATAAGTAAATTTTAAAATAAATAAAGTAAAATTTGCTAGTAAAGCATAAAGTATGGTAATGATAGCGACTTATACTTGCTATGAATATTCTCCATGGCAGTTACCATCTAGTTCCTCGATTTTGTGTATCGAGACTCAAAAGATTTTTATTCTATCAGAAATTCATCAGTTAGCTTTATTATTCTGAAAGCATGAGGTTTGCATGACGAAAGGATGTAATGCTTATGTAAACCTCCTTACAGGTCATAGCGGCAGAAGGAGAGCAGCAGGCCGCCACGGCCCTGAAAGCAGCAGCAGATATCATCAACCAATCGTCATCAGCTCTCCAGTTGAGGTACCTCCAAACTTTGAGTCAGATCTCGACGGAGAAGAGCTCCACCATCGTATTCCCCATGCCTGTCAACTATCTGTCCAACATCTTTAGGAACTTCAGTCGTACTTGAACTTAGACACAGAACAAATATCTTCCCTTGTCTTTCTCTTCATCGTTGTTGACAAACTTAAACAATCTCCCTCTTAAAACTGTCTACACTCCTCAGAGGATTCATGAGTTACTGCAGCTAATTTCCAAACTTTGACAAAGCCAGAACCGAGCGAAACTTTAAAAGGCGAGAATGTCAAGCATTTCAATCGACGGATTGCGGCCTCCATTAAGCTTCCGATCGAAGCTCTCCTGATTCATAAAAAATTTCATACAAAACAACGATCGGCCCTGAGAGCCTGGAAACGATTTTCTCACTCCAGACGCGTCGTCTCATCGGCCCTCCTAATGCATTATCCGATGACTTTACATGTTTTATGTCGGTCTGCTTACTTATGACTCCTGTTCGTTTGTTCACTTTTTTCTTAAATTTTGAGAAAAGAAATATAAAAAATTAAACCTAAAAACTACCAAAAATTCTCCTGGACTGATAATACTGAGCTGACCAGTTAACATACAAACACAGAATTTGTGCACGACCAGAGTTACGAACGCCTGGAAACATGAACAGACAATCATAAATAGCAAGATGTACACACATGATTTAGAAAAATATGCCAGTTCATGACCAACTCAACTTCAAATGTTGAGCTAACATACGTCGCCGAGAGGCCATCTTGAAAATGAATAAGGTTATCCATCTAGACTTGACAAACTGTGATATGACAGAATTAACTGACGTGAGCAGGTTCTAGTAACTTTGTGGAGCAACTGACTAGAGTTAATGTGATATCCAATGGTCAAATTCATTGAATGTCAGATTAAAAAAAAAAACAAAACAATTTAGAAAAGAAAACTCGAGAATCAAGCGCAAGCATGGTCGCAACAAAGCCAACAAATCTTCATTAATTAGATAAGCAAAAACAAGAAACATTAACAACACGATCTGCCAAGGAAAACAACGACCACCGAAGACGAAGACGACAAGATGACTCCAAATGATTCATTTCTTCAAAATCTCCTCCAAGTGTTTCAGAGCTTCTGTGAAAGCTTCCAAGGGCTGTTGGAATTTTCTGCTCGGCATGGTATTCAAAGAACTTTTGCAGAAGGCTTCACCAGAGGTCTCCATGGTGACCATGATGTCTCTGAACTGGAACTTCATGTGAGGAGGCAAGGAGCTGACATATGAGGTGCAGGCCCTCAGCAAGATCTGAAGGTCGTCAGAGATGTTGATGAGAGAAGAAGGAGCAGATTTGCTATTGTTCATCTCAGTTCTTAGGGAGATCAGCTTTGACTGAACACTGACAAGCATTCTGGTTAGATTGTGTTTGTCCACAACAATCTCATCAGAATGGAAGGCTGATTCAGAAAAGGAGATCAAGCTGGTGTTTGTGGCACCACTCGAGGAGGGGAATGGCGTGGTCGAATAGGTAAGCTTTCTCTTGATATTTGAGGCATCCTCGTCTGCAGATTTGAGGTCACTAGAATCGGGCGATGGTTTTGTTCTCTTGTTGATTTGCGAAGACTTGCTTCCTAAATTCCTGAGCTCATTGAGGAAGGCCAAATGCGGTTCAGCTTCTGGTTTTATGAAGCTCCTTCGAGGCATCTCTGAGACATCGGGGGCATCTTCTGAGCAGAATCCTGGCGATTTTCGCAATTTGATGCGTGCCAGGTCTTGTCTGAGTGCCGATTCTATGGCAGTGTCCTGTGTTGCATTTTTCTTGGTCATTGGAAATTTATCAATCTTAACATCCTCTTTAGGTGATGGAATGTTTTCTGCTGCCTCCAACTTCTTTGAATTCGGATTCTCTCTAACTATAGGCCTCAGCTTTGGCAAGATGAATTTCTGGTCTGTTTCTCTTTCAATATCACCTTTCTTTGAACCGGCTGACAGTTCACATGTTGACATTCTCTTCTCTTTCAAAGCAGCCACACCAAGTTTTGGACTGCCTCTGTGAGTGCTGTTGGAGATGGATATAACGTGGAAAGAGTTGCTTTCGTCCGGTTTGTTTTGCTCCAGCGGTGATTTCTGACCATCCGAACTTCTGCCTCTCAAAGAGGAAAAGTTAAGATCCAGGTTCGGTTTTTCTGGAGCACCAACCTTGTTCAAATGAATAACTTCTCTAGGATAGGCAACCTCAGGACCTTTTGAGATGTTCTGATTTAAGCTTTTCTCCACACCTGCCTGCCAGTCTTCCACCTTCTTCCTTATTTCTGGCATGGGCATGCCAGATACAATTTTAGAAAAATTTGATGTTTTTTCAGGAGACACATTGTCATGATTGACAGTCTTTTTTTTCTTGATGAGGCTGAGGTAGGGAGCATTGGAATTTGTCATGGGTTTTTCCAGTGGAGCATTTTTTACTTCATCACACTTTACCATATCGTGCTGTCGACGCCTTCCAAGGACCTCGACAAGTTCTTCCTTGCAGGTCATGGTGGCAGCTCTTCTGGGTATGGTGACACAATGACTATTTGGAGGCAAGGATTCCTTACTGACAGGAATTCCTGAAGCATTTCCACTCAGGAAACCAACAGCAGGGGAGGAATGGCCAGAATCAGTGAAGATTTCCTCCTCGAAAACCTCTCTGGCCATGGCAGTTTGACGTCTGTTGAGGCTGCCAGATGGAATATTGGATTTCTCTTTAACCTTTTGGGTCATTCTTTTTGAAGGTATAGGGACAAAGTTTTTCTGTTCTTCTAGAAGAAATGCGGGAGGAGGAGGAAAAGAAGAATCCGAGACATCGGTGTCTGGACTCTTGTGACCGAGCTCCTGCTGATCATTCGAGGAGTCCACAAGAGAGGCAGGAACGTGTTCGTGACTAGCCTTGCGACTCATGAGCATCCTGTCGAAACTGCCGCTTCGAGACTGGCTGGCAGAAGTCGAAAGCAGATCATCACTGCTGCTTTGAGATCGCACGTGGTCGCTAAAAGATTCACTGAGAAGTGCCTCATTAGACCAGTGAGGCTTTGATCTGCTCAGAACTGACTCAGACATGACGGTGCTGTGACTCTTGCTAGAGTAACTTCGGTCGCAAGATGAAATCTGTTGGTCCATTCCTTCTTCCTCCCCTGCCCAGGGTTGCACCATCTGATCCCTGAAGGAACTTGTTCTTGTGGGTGGAGTTGGAGCTTTCTTTAGGCTCAGTTTTGAGTGCTTGCTGCCAAAAGAGCTTAGCGTGGATCCAGGCGAAGTGCTATTTTCCGAATGAAAATGGCCGCTCCTTTTCATTTCCATCTCCTCAACAGAATCTGAATCCTTGTCTGTTAATTTTAAAATACAGTTTTTCTTAAGAGACAATATTAGCCAAATGCTTGCAGTTTGCTGAAGGATCTTAAGTGCTTAAGTTGAGATGGAAGATCGTCAATAAATAGTGTAATAATAAATTATTTGCTTCAAAAATTCAAACAAAACTCATCACCAGGTACATCAGTAATTGGCAAACAGAAAAAAGGGATTTATCCTCATTTCCCTTCACTTGTAAATTATGGGTGATTATGGGACACTAATCAAAATGTAATTATTTACAGAATATTTTTGTAATAGTTTAATGATTAAGATGATGATCAACATCATCAACAACAACAAAAGCAATAACATCAACATTCACCAGCACACTGGCTCGATGCCAGAAGTGTGTTGTCGAGAAGGTGAAGGATTTCCTTGAAGGAAGGTCTTTCCTGAGGTTCCCATCTCCAACCTGTCGAATGAGCACAATTAATGTGGTTGTGCCAACGATAACGTTGGTACCGAGCGGCATAAAAAGTTTCGAGCAACAAACAACGTTCGAATTTGATGAGTGATGAAACAGTTTCAGTGCTGCTTCAGTTTTTATTCATGTAGTCATGTACGACTATTGGAGGTGAATCTGGCACTGATCTTGATAATGACACCAACAGAGAACCAACTCACAGTAGGTCATGAGGTTGTAGACATTCACTGGACATCCAGGTGGCATTTCCATTCGATATCCATTCTCAAGCAGATGGTAAACTTCTGTGAGGTCCACACCAGGGTACGGTGACTGACCCCTAGTAGCAAGTTCCCACAGCAAAATGCCAAAGGCTACAAGAGCATTTAACCAAATTACAAAATTTCTTAAAAAAATAAATACATACTGTCAATCAGTATGTCAAACCAATAACGGTTTTTAAGCAGACATTGACAAATATGCACTAATGAAACCGAATACATAGTAATATAATATATGATAATATTATTACGATTACATTCTAAGGATATTAGTAAATAATTATAATACATGATAATAGTTGAAGCTAATAGTTGTAAAAATGCAGACTAAAATTCAAGAGATTGCAATCTCAAAAAAGTGTTACACAATTAGATGCAAAGATAATGATTCAACAAGTCGAGTAAGTAACACTCATAATAACAATTAAAACATTAATTGTAAGAACATGTTTTTTGACTTTTGCTGTCAACTTCGACAAAAAAATAATCTCACCCCAAACATCTGATTTTGTTGAGAACCTGTTGTAAGCGAGACCTTCCGGTGCAGTCCATTTGATGGGGAACTTTGCCCCGGCATGGGCAGTGTAGGTGTCGTCCTTCATCAGCCTTGCCAAGCCAAAGTCGGCCACTTTCACGAGGTGGTTCTCTCCTACCAGACAATTGCGGGCAGCCAGATCTCTGCATGTCAACGACCAATTATTTTACTATTATTAAATGAAGTTAATAACGCAATCGTGGTTAGTTATTATAAATAAACAAAATTATCAGCTTTACAAATGCGTTTAAGGTTTTTTCTTATTATTACCGTCATTATCGACAATATGACTGACATAGGAGAGATCAAACTAAAGTGGATAGAGCAATTATAACAATTTGAAAGAAGACAAAATGTACAAAGCCACTTCTTTGAACTGAACAAATTGAGCAACAAAGTGAACCTGTGAATGAAATTCTTGGCTTCCAAATAGGCCATGGCCGATGCAATCTGAGTTGCCATGTAGAACAGAACTGTCAGGCCAGTCTCCTCCTCTGAACAATTCCTGAGGAAGTCCAGAAGGTTTCCTTTGCTCATGAACTCGGTGATGATGAAGAACGGAGGTTCCAGCGTGCAAACACCTTGTTCCGATGAGTGAGAGTTGATATTTTAATAATGGCAATGGCTACTTAATTAACTGGGTCAGCAATTACTTGAGTGTTTACCAGGCAAATGAAATGAATTACAAGTACAAAATATATTACTGGCACATGTAGTTCTACACTAGCAGCTCTCACTTGTTCCTGCATTTGACAATAAAAAAAATTGTCTCGACTGTACTGCATTCACAACCTATCAACATCACCACCACTGCCAGTGGAATCAGGCACTGTCTTATTGATTTGACAGCCTTATTCTAACTAATAACATGAATATAATTATTATAAATTAATCATTACAATTATTATTTAAATAACAAAATTATGAACCATTTCAAACCATGTCATTCATGTCTTACCCAGCAATTGCACAAGATTTGGATGCTTCATCTCCTTCATAACAGCTGCCTCTTCCAAGAAATCCTTCAACACCATCGTCTCCTCCTGTTCAACAACTTTGATGTGAAATAGTTTAAAACATCAAAATGCATTATTTAAATTAATCATCTGAGTAAAATCTTATGGTATTCTTTTTACTTTAGAAAACAAATTGCAAACACATCATGAAGTATTTCCTTAAAAATATCCTTAGTAATTCAAGTTCTCTAATATTAATAATATTATTCATCATTTAATCATAATTATCACTAATCATAATAATGACAATTTTTTTAAAGTTGGCTGAGATAGATAAAATAATTATTGCAGTATAATATTATTGCATAATATAATATGCATAATTATGAATATTAAATAAAGAATTATGAAAATAAAGTGACATCCGATGCAAGTCTTCTCGGATTCTTGGCAAACAATTTCACGAGTGAAAGTTAAAAACTTTAAATTTACCGGTTCTCTTCTTAATTAATTACTTCCAGACACAAATCATTTCACCTTGAGTGTCTTGACAGCAACTGTGATATTCCTAGATAACCAGAGACCTTCATATACATCCCCATACTGTCCACTGCCTGCAACAAAATTCTCCAATGTAAACATCTCCAAACAATTAAATTAATTGCAATAAATTAATTACATTACAAATTGCTGTCATGAGTTTGAAAGCTTGATTAGTGAATAATGTCTGCCCCCAGCAAACATCCAAAACAAGTCTATAATGTCTCATATGCCATAATATGTTAATGAAAGTATTTAATTAAACCAATTACTAACTAAAGTGTTCATTCTCAATACAGTTGTGTCAACTGTTCACAACACTTGACCCAACTTCTTCAAAACACTAATATTCTAATATTTAGAATTTTTATTAAAAAATCAAAAATATAAAAATTTCAATGTCAAAAGAATTTTCAGTTGATGTTACTTAATTGGGCTGGACATATCTATTTCATCTAATTGGTTCTTTAATTGATGAGGATTTTGAAGGAGGATGATGAAGACACAAATAAATCTTTTACCAAGCTGATGCTTCATTTGAATGTCTGTCCTCTCAATCTCCCATTTGTCAGGCTCAGGACCAGTTCCAAAGGCAAGAGGTTGAGTCTTCTTGGACACGGGATACTGGAGGTGAACCACCAGGCCTGCCGACTGCTTCGAGTGGAAGTGAATCAACTCGGCCAGGGTCGTGAACTTGTTCTCGGTGGTCACAAACATCTGCACAACAAATAGGATTTTATGGTTTTGCACCATTTTATATTTAGTATTTCTTAGATTAAAGGTTAATATCTTTATTGTTAATTGTTGTTTTATTGCTTTATTGTTTATTTGTTACATTATTTGCCCTTATTTTCTTTTGTGAAATTTGGACATTCCTTCCCATTCATATTTTGGTTATTTAAGCTATCAGCCAAAGGTAAGTATAATGTTGCAACACAAGCTAAATCAAATGCTAAACTTGTTTGATAAGCAAATTTAAAAAAAAACATCAAAGAGAGTTTTAAAAAATAACTTAATCAAACAATAAATATAATTCTACACAAAAAAAAGGTTATATTACTTAGAAATGATTCTTCACAGAATAACAGCAAGGTTCACCTTAGTCTCAGCTTCATCTTGATAAATTCGATAGTGATAAACCTTCCCATCAAACCTCAGTGATATGGACAATTGGCCCGGACAGCTCTCGCTCTCCCTCACCAAGAAGCTGCCATTAATTCCACTGCTAAGCAAATATTCTGCCTTACTCCTGGATACTGGACCATGGAACCAGGAGAACTTATCGAGACTTGTGACCGAAGCTATGTAAGTGGAAGGCACCCACCCCACAGCATTTGTGCTTGAATGCTTGACACTCGTCCACTCCCTAGTTTTGTTGTACTCTAGGACTTGAACAAGGTCACCTTGATTAGCAATGATTCATGAGATGTCATCCCAGAGCATTATGTGGGTATCATAAGTATTTGGTAACCTTTTGAGATGCTGAGCTGATTTTCTCCACCAGACTCAAAGTCATACAGAGCAATGAAGATGTCTTTAGATGTTTCCACTTCTGGAATGGGATTCAACAGGCTTTCTCTGGAGGACCATCGGAGACTGATCAAGTCGAAAGCAGACGTTTGGGAAGACGGAAGATCTGGGTTTAAAATTAATGATTTATTTCGTATGACATAAAATACCTTCAAAAACAATAAATTTTTTAAACTCCTTAAATTTTTTAGCAGGTGTAACTCTGATTACGACCGAATAAGTAACTATTATATATGCTGGAAAGAATCTGTAAAGCCAAATATAATCAATCAGAAGCCTTTTAATGAAAAATTCATGATAATAGTCTTTAAGTAAATCAATGCAACCTGTTAAAGCTGTCGATGACTTGTTTTCCTTGAGGATACCGTGTGCTGGTTTAATTTTATCAGACTTAGTTTTAACAGTGTTAGTATGCTTCCCTTGCTGACCTCCCATAAATGCTGTACACGTTTGACGAGATTATTATTTCTATCTTTAACAAAAAATATCCTAAATATGATTTGAGCAATGTATAAAACAAAACAACACAAATCAATTGGGATCACGCATTTGGCTCATTGTTTACAAATGTAAGGGGAGTAAATTAGCATGTCTAATGTTGACAGTTACGCTACCAAATGCATTAAATTTTAAAACATGAAATGAATTGTGAACAATTAACAAAGTTATTTTAAAATTATGAATAACATTTTATTTGAGATTAATTAATGTAGTTGTCAATAGCATTTAGAAAATAATTAAATATAATACAAATAGTAAAACGTCAATTGTTTTATTACATAGTCTAGCTTTCATGTCTGATTTTATCCATCGAAATGCATTACCTGGTTTTATAATGCCACGGAGTCTCGGCATGTATCGGTTAAAGATTGTTTAAGGGCTGTTTTGTTTGAAAAGCATGGCAAAAAAGACGAATTCAGCTTCTAAAAGGCAGCAAAATCAAAAGCACAGCTCAAATGGCCAGGTAACATCTCAAACGGCGTTTATTCCAGAAACACGGTCAGCAATTCAAAAGAAGATTAAAGAGAGTCGAAGAAAGCATTACAGTCATGAATCTACTAGTTACATACAGCATGCAATGCTTTTTCTATTGGGCATCGTTACCGCGATGGCGTTTGCAGGATACTTTTGGTACAACAAAATTCTAATGGACATTGTAACAACTCCACTGAATGCTGCTAAAGTTGTCAATCAGAATTTATCAGATGCATCTTTTGACTCAAGCAGATTTTGGGGGTCATACCGCTCTGGCCTCTATTTTGGCTTAAAGGCAAGAAGCCCAAACTCTCCAAACTTTGGTTTATAGAAACTTTTTTAAATTTTATGTACCTTATGTCATTGATTGAATTGTGGCTTGCTTTTTAAGGCATGATGTGGATGACACAACCATCAAAGTTTCCTCCAGAGATAAGACATTGGTGTAATCAAGGAGATGGCCTGGGCAAATATGGTTGGTTGGCTCATGATGGTGTGAATTTTGGGATACATCAGGCTTTTGACAATCAGTACATCATCGAGAGTTCCTTTGTTAAGCAGCCTGGAGGAAAACATGGGGGGGAATGGACTGCCAAAATACATTTGGAGCCAAAGGTTGTGAAATTCACTTTAGTTTTAGTGATACATTTAAATTATTGTTTGAAAGCCTCAGGTTTATACCAAGGTGAACACCTTGTGATTATATTTAGAAATGTTTAAATTTTGTTTTCTATTTGTGTGTGTGAGTTTTTCATTTCTTTTTTGTGTTTTGATATGTTAATATTGCATCTGGTTTTGCAAAGGGTTTTCCATGCTGAGAGTAATAGTAATAAAAACAAATATATGTTTAGAACCAATTACTTTGAGAAATGCCATGCTAGTTAATAAGAACAAAATCTGAGTTAGGAATGCCCATTGCTTGATGGCTTGCCATTCCCATCTGCTGCTCAGTGTGCATATGCCTTAAGAAATTAATGGTGATCATGTTCCCATCAACTCATGAGTAGTCTAGATGTTGATATTATTCATATTTACTTAGAAGTGATTAAATAATATTTAGGAATTGTTGTCATAACAAACAAATCAAATTTTTCAGCCATCTGCACCAAAAGATCTTACAGTTTCTCTCCTGTTGTACATGACCTTGGATGGCAACAAAGGTCATCTCAATGCTCATACTTTGAGAAGCAGCTTAAATGAAATATCAGGAACCACTGATGATCTTGGCCCATTTTACCTTCGCTTCAAAATGAACGAAGAGTCAAAAAAATTGGTGATGTTTCAAAATCACCTCATAACCAGAGTCCCAGAAGATGTTGGAGATTTAAAGAATGTCATTTTCAATAATTTTGGAGTGACACAGCTAAAAAATTCAGCAAATCATTATTTTGTTCTTCAAGGAACTCGAATGCCAGAGGGAATTGATGTTAAAAAAGCCAATTTCATGGTCAGTCAAGTCACAGTGAGACTCCCCTTTGAAATGGAAGTGGTCTATGAATCAGGCAGTGCAGAATCAAGAATTAATGAATTATCTGGCAATTATTATGATGATTTACTGCTCAAGTATGAAAATGAATTTAATGAAAGATTTGAAAAAATATTCCATTTGAAAGAAAAGAAATTTTCTCAGCATGAAATTGAATTTGCAAAGTCAACATTCAGTAACTTGATTGGAGGTATTGGATATTTCTATGGCTCCTCCTTGGTTAAGTCAAAATACTCCAAAGAACCAGTACCCTACTGGGATGCTCCTCTGTACACGGCAGTTCCTTCTCGGTCATTTTTTCCAAGGGGTTTCTTGTGGGACGAGGGTTTCCATAACCTTCTCATCAGTCACTGGGATGCTTCCATGTCAACAGACATCATAGGACATTGGCTTGATCTTATGAACACAGAAGGATGGATACCGAGGGAGCAGATTTTGGGATCAGAGGCTCGAGCTAGAGTTCCACAAGAATTTGTCGTCCAAAGCAATGAAAATGCCAATCCACCAACCTTATTCCTAACTCTGGAGAAACTTTTAAAAGATACAAAATTCATTGAGAATCATGAGTCTTTCCTTAAGATCATATATCCTCGCTTGACTGCCTGGTACAATTGGTACAACAAGACCCAGATATCTCCTCATTACTACTCTGCCTACTTCTGGAGGGGAAGGAATGCCACAACAATCCAAGAACTCAACCCCAAGACGCTGACTTCAGGTTTGGATGACTTTCCTAGGGCAAGTCATCCCACGGAGCATGAGCGTCACCTCGATTTGAGATGCTGGATTACCTACATATCTGGTATCTTGTCAAAAATTGCAAAAATTCTAAACAATGACCAATGGAAAGAATTTGACTCAACCCATAAGTTGTTAACAGACCTGAAGCTGTTGAATGAGCTCCACTGGTCTGAATCCAAAGGCAGATACAGCGACTTTGGATTTCATTCGGAGAAAGTGGAACTCAAGAGACCTCCAAAGGCTCCAAGGAACCAAAAGCCAGGTCAGAGACCAAACAATGAGAACCAACACCCACCCGAGAAAATCAGAGTCACCTCAAGTGACCCAATATATAAACTTGTTGACACAGAGTTTGGATATGTCAATATATTTCCATTTCTTCTGAAAATCTTAGAACCCACTTCTCCCCAGCTTGGGAAGATTTTGACAGATCTTTCCAATCCGGAACTGTTATGGACTCCATTTGGCCTTCGTTCTCTTGCCAGAACGTCTCCCCATTATCGGATGCACAACACAGAACACGACCCGCCCTATTGGAGAGGAGCTATTTGGATCAACATCAATTACCTGGCTGTATCTGCTCTGAAGCACTATCAAATCACTGAAGGTCCTTATAGCATAGAGGCAGGCAAGCTTTATCAGAGCCTTCGGGAAAACCTGATAAGGAACCTGTTGGAACAATACAACAAAACGGGCTATGTTTGGGAACAGTATGACGACTTGACAGGAGCAGGGAAAGGCAGTCATCCCTTTACAGGCTGGTCGTCCCTTGTGGTTCTCATGATGTCTGAACAGTATTGAGTTGTTTGTTTTTGGGGTTCCAAATTCATGTTTTCCTGAATGCATGACATCTCAGTTTGATTCTTCAATTTTCTGCTGATAAAACTCTTAAAGTAGGACAATGTTCTTTAGCAGAACTATTTGTTATATTTACTCTGCAATACTAATGTAATAAATTTAAGGGGGGAAAATTCATCTTGCAGAGTGCATCTTAGATTGGAATTGTGGAAAGGTGAACAGCACTCTCGTGTTTTGCCAGAGTTGTTTCTAAATCAGAGTGGGATTTAAAGTTCTTAATTGGCGCATTTTTTGACAAGACAGATTTGGGTAGCCAGTGATGGCCCGGGGCGCAAGGACCCGTCAATCTTTTGGGACCTGCTCGGGCTTTAAAATATTACAATCATGACTTTTTTCGATTTTCCTATGCCAAATCGACATAACGTTAGGGGCCCGAAATTTCTGCCTGCATTCAAGTTCATGAGTTCGCGGGAGTTATTTTGAAGCTTAATAACATTAATCAAATATAATTTCCTTTAGAAGTTTTCTGATGTTACCATCGAAGTCTCAGAACCAACGTGAACAAGAGCAAAAAAAAAGAAAGGCTGCGCAGTGTCAAACGGCGCCCACCGAACGGCTATCAGACCCAACCAAATGAACCTCAAGTGTTTACGCTTTGCTACTGCTAATACTTCATTCAACATCGGGCATCTCCTTTCGTCCCTTAGAAGTTTGAAGCTAACACTTTATGGCCAATAAAGCCTCAAATTTTATTCCTCATCAAAAGTGGAATAGTCTTTGTTAAAAGCTCTGACGGGTCGGATTTTATCAGCTGGATGTGAAAGTTGATTTCGTGATCTCCAGGACCACCGAAATTCGGCATCAACCACACGACATGTTTAATCATGTGGCATTCAACTGTCTGCACTGAAATCTTTGAATTTCGATGCCTGACGATTTCAAAAACTTGTAGATTGAAGTTCTTTCCGTTCACTCAACATCTCAGCATTTAACTTTTTTACAAATTAACTGACATCTTCAATTCTACGCTTAATCATATATTGACATCACCAGAATGCTCTCAGCTAAATGGTGGGAGAACTTAATGAACTCTAATTTCCGGAAAATTCTCAGAAACCTCATGACCCAGATTAGGTCCTGCAAGGCGAGCCACAAAGGTTTAAATATGAAATTCCACCGTTCAATACTTCTCTCTTTTTAAATCTGAACTCAAAAATCACAAACGGCGCCTAAGATTCGCAACATAAACATAAACGCCGTTAATTGCCGAGCCGGATGGCTATTAGTGAAAATAAAATAAGCTAAGACCAAATAATGGCACAAGACCACCGACGAAGTAGCTAGACTTGAACGTAATGTTCACACCCTCGCTTGCTAACAAACAGAGTTGCCGAAAAACAATATCTGTTTCACTTCCATTTTTTTTTGTTATGTTTTTTTGTGTGAAAGAAAGTGAAACTAAATCACTATGAGCTATCAAATCTTTCGCAATTACACGAATTTGTATTTTATTCGAAAGAACAGCTGGTTTGTTAGGCCAATAGTCGTCGATCCTAACCTTCTACAGGGTGGTCCTGGATTTTTAAGCTTATCATGTTCTGGCTTAGCGCTTCTTTCCCTACTTGCGGAGTTTGTGTTGAAGCAGAATTATGCTTAACACAATTCATTTCTTTTCCAATTTGAGACTTTTCCACCAAGTTGAGAGGATCCAGGTTCGTTGGTAGAGCCTCATGGAGGACCACCTCGGCGAAAGCGATGATGCAGTCGGTAACTATGAAAGAGTTTATTTATGGCGACGCAAGAGCCAGCAATTCACTTGTAGATGGTGATGTATTATGGCCTCACAACCAGCCTCTTCTAAA
Organism: Hirudo medicinalis; assembly: GCA_011800805.1. Classification (NCBI taxonomy): domain Eukaryota; kingdom Metazoa; phylum Annelida; class Clitellata; order Hirudinida; family Hirudinidae; genus Hirudo; species Hirudo medicinalis. The sequence continues at coordinate 262,830 of MPNW01000069.1, forward strand.
TCTCTCTCGACAAAGCCCCACTAGAACTTGCGTGTGGTCTTTTTGCGAAAGCTGCTATCGAAAAAGCGCTCAAATGCCTTTTAGCAATCCGTCGTAAAGTTTGCAAGAGAATAAAAATAACGACGACAGTGGTGGTGATGAAGGCTATGCTTAGCGAGACTTTATTGTTTAAAATAAGGCCTTTTGAGGAAACTTTTTCATAAATCGGGGCGCTGTGGGGGCCGCTCTTGTGCGCATAATTTATTCAGCTCCGCCCACTCTGAATACTATAGTAGTTGGTAATGCAGACAGTTTTGTTTACGTTTGCAGGAGCTTGTGTCTTAAGAAGGCCGGCCTTTTTGATGTTTCAAGCGATCCTCGTTCAGAAATCTTCTCGATTTTGCGGTTTTTGCAGATTTCAACTCGTTTAGAGGCGTTTGGAATTGCGAAATGATTAAGTTGTGACTCGTGCTTGGCAGACATGCTAGATCAGCAAACTAATCGTATTTGTCCTCATTAAAATTCAACCTTATTAACCGTTTCGATTACTAGAAAAGCATGACGGTTCGTTGCAGGCGTTCGTAATCCGGCAGTTGGACTCGTACTGTTGAAGTTTGGCGAGACTGTAGATAATATTCAGATCAGATTGTTGGTTGGAGTCGTTCGGATATTCTCTCATGTTGTCGTTGTACTTTCGAGTCGCAGACGAATCATCGCAGGAGTTCCGATGAGTGTAGAAAAGACAGGGACTGAACCGGGCTGAAGGTTTGCCGGCGATTTGCTATGGCGATCGTGTTGAGGACAGAATCCATGTGGAGGGACGAAGCCGGGGAGTCAGAAATGATGGAAGTAGGTGGATCTGGAAGCAGTCGTAGGTCCCCTAGCAATTCGATGGTGAGGCCGAGTTTTGTCGACGCTTTCGTGGCCTATACTCAAGTCAGCAAGGTGATTTTCATTAGGCGTTTATTGGAATTAGAATATTAGGATGCTATTTCTGCTTGAGATTTGTTGTTATGGTTTTATTGAATTCTAGGACTAGAAATTACCCTTAATGTTCATTGCTGACTTTTTGCAAGAGTTATCCCAGCATAAAGTGCTATCGTGTACAATTCAGGGCAAGGCTCGAGGCAAAAAGAAGACGCTCTGGCTGAGGCTAGTCATGCAGAAGTACTTGTCCCAGCTTGGAAATTTTATCCAGATACATTGTGGAAAGATAGTGTTTGTTGGTCTGGTAGCCTTGTTCATGTCTTGCCTAGGGTTAAAGACTTACCAGATGGAGAGTGACATCAACAAACTTTGGATTGATGGTGAGCCTTTGATCAGACATCTCGTGTCGTGAAGCCACCCTCTCCTAAGATCTCCTTCCCTCACTTTTCTGAGTCTTGCCATTAATCTTGATTGTGGATTTGTTTTGCTTCAGGAAGGATGGGTAGAGAGTGTTTTGTGGATGCTGTGATGTTTTTTTTTGCTTGAGTTCATATGCTTTAGAGATTTGTGATGAAATATATGTCGTAATGTGTTAGTCAATGCAACTTGATGTAAAATTCACATTTATTGATCGTGGGATAGATGTTTGAATATCATTCGTCAAAATCAAATCACTACTACTTATGATGGAAATATATTTAGCCGGCAGTCGCATGGCCAGGGAGATGAAGTACACCATGGATGCTTTGGGTCTGGATGACGGAGAGATAAATGAGGCTGTCATCCAAGTGTCTGAAGACGAGGGTCAGAATGTTTTGACGGTCGAAAGTCTCCTGCTTCATCTGGATGTTCTCAAAGAAGTTGTTTCTGTCAATGTGTACATGTTGGACATGTGAGAAGATTTGCTTATCTTTGCAGGACTTTTGATCTTTGAGCTGATGTCATATCATATTTTTTTTGTTATATTTTCTACAAGACCTTGGAGGTTCAGAGATGTTTGCTATGTGCTTCCTTTCAACTACATCGACTTAAGCAAATTTTCAGACAGTTATTTGGACCAAGGAGATATTCCCAAGAAGTTTGATCAGGTGAAGAGTTGGCTTGTGATTAATCATGAATTTGCTCATATGGTTGACCTTCTGCAGGCCCTTGAAGACCTCATGCCATGTTTGATCATCTCTCCGTTGGAATGCTTTTGGGAAGGGAGTAAACTTGTTGCCTATAAACCTGTCTCAATAACGTGAGTTTACATTCTGAGGTTCAACTTTATTTTTGTTTGTGGATTTTTGATTTATTATCCATTTGTAGTGGTTATGGAGAAGTCGATTGGACAAATTTAAATCCACAGAAAGCCATCGATAAGTTGAGTCAATTCTCACCTTCCATGGCCAACAGCATCAGGGAGGTTATGGACAAAGTTGGTTCAGATTTTTATCTGTTGTCATGGTTATCATTTTGAAATTTGTGACAATGGCCAACAGGCTGGAATTTCAACTGGTTACCAAGAGAAGCCTTGTCTGGATCCTCATGATCCAGCCTGCCCAGAGACTGCCCCAAATTATTCATCAAAAGAGGTACTTGGAGGAGTTTAAGTGCAATAAAAAAAAGTCAAATTTCAGGATGCTGTTTTACGAAAACATTTCAGCCACCCGACGTTGCGTCTGTCCTAGCTCAGGGCTGTGACGGATTTGCCAAGAATTACATGCACTTCAGCGAGGACATGATGCTTGGGGGGATCCAAAGGAACAAATCAGGTCACCTCGTGAGGTCGGTTCTTGCTTACATTGTTGCGAGGCATTTTGAGAGAAGAATCTGCTTTCTGAATTTCGTTTTGAGCGATGATGATGATGATCAAGAAGATGATGGGGATGATGGAGATGAAGATGATGAGGAGGAGGAATGTTACCATGACTACCGGCTTTGTGGGGTCGTGTTTCGTTTACTTTTTGCATGAAAAGTATGCAGCTTATCGGACCACCCTGATCTTATTTTCATTCAAAGGTTGCTCGCTCCACTTTCTACGCCGAGGTTGATTCTTTCATAAATAAAGAACGCTCGAGTTTCTTCTGAACTGTCTGTCTGTGTTTTTATGGGACATGATAGTGATGGCGATGAGGATTGCGATGACGACGATGATAACTACTAATCATGATCGTGATGGTGATAAGGACGATGATGGTCATGGTTACGATGGTATTCATGATGATGATGGTAATGATGCAGTCTGCGAAAATTTAGTCATTGTGTAGTGTGCTGGTGATGATGGGAAGCTGCGGCTATGGAAATGGTTTTCGCTGAGTCGGTCATGATGATGATGTTGGTGGAAGTAATGAAATTTATGTTGATGAGAATCTGTTGTGGATGAACTTTGGTGCATCCATCGGCCTTCCACTTCCGGGTGGTCTTTGTGGGGGGTCTCATCTCTTGTGTGGTCTCGTGTGGCTTCCTGAACTAACTTAATTGAAGATAATAGCAATAGAAATAATGATGCTATTATTATTGTTGTACATATTATAATGAAATTATAGTAATACTTTCATCTTTTTATCGTTGTTGCTGGTCGTTTAGCTTGTAGTAGTGACGATTATATCGACAACTGTTGTAAATGGTTGCTATGGTTGCGACAATGACTACAGAAAGAGATTTAATGATGGCGTTTGGCAGTCTTTGATCTCGGAACGCATCACGTGACTTGGGATGTGGATTCTTGTGAGAATGCATTGATTTGCCTTGCATAAGTTAATTAATCAATCATTTCAGGTCTCAGGCCCTCCAGTCAACCATCATGTTGGTGGGTGAAAAGATGCTCTTCAACATGTTCAAGGATCACCCGTCCATTCAACCTTGGAATGAAAGCATAGCAGGAGAGGTGATAAGAACATGGGAGAAGCAGATGACCAAGGTGAGTGTGGGGGCAGCGGGATCTGTTGAGGGAAGTGAGAGGTTTCATTGTCAATGCGATGACAATGATGATGATCATGACGATGATGGTTGATTGTCGTGACCAATCTTCTCTGGTAGGTTGTGGACAAGTTCATGACCTCTCGTGGCAGTCACCAGGATCGATCCGGCAGGCCGAAGCAGTTCAAGTCGCGCGACAAGGTCCATTCCTTTACTTCGAGCAACATGGTGGAGATGCTGGCAGAATACTCTCAAGTCAGCTATCTCCGAATTACTCTCGGGTTCCTCCTCATGGTATTTATGAAGTTATTTTTGTTTTGTTTGTAATTTCGCTTTATTTACACTTTATAGTCTGTTTACGTTTATTTACGTTTCAAAACAAGGAGCGTTTGGTCGTGGTGAGAATTGAAATCTAGAAATTTCTTGCGATAAACTACTGTTACTATTGCTAATTGCTTATTACTGGTTACTACTGCCAACTACTGTTAATACTGCCAACTGCTATTACTACTGCCAACTACTGTTAATACTGCTTACTACTGTTTCTACTGCCTTGTCACTCAAGGAGCACATTTTTGAGGGAAGGCTCACTTCCCTGGAGGTGATTCTGGCCTCCTGTTGTCACTGCAAGCTCTAATTAGCTGTTACAATTATTATTTGTTATGGATTTTTAACGTAACACGTTAATTAACATCCATATTAATTAATATCCATACTAGTTAACAGGTTAATAATAAACAGGTTCGTGTCAGGTTCTTATTAAATAAGAAGTACAATCAGACAAGCATCATATCCTGTTTTATATGGAAATGTTTAAATCAATGCAGCAATTAAACGTCGGTGTGTTGAGATGGAATCGATTACAACTTCTCTCCTAGGATGTTGAGTGCTTTTCGATTTGATTTTTTTTACATCAAGGGTTGATGGGGTGGTTGGGTGGGGAATGGCTTAAGGGGGAGGGGATGCGTGTGAAAACCTGTGGGGATGTTTACAACTCCTCTGAAAGTCAATCTGCCATTATGGTCGGCCACCCACTGTTAGGTAGCTTATGGGAATCGACTTAGTTCAAATAAACATTGGAGAGGTGCTGATTGGTCTTCTCAAGATCCTTCACTTTTGCTCGACTTGTTATTCATTCTCTTTACTCGCGTCTGTCGAAGTTTAAGAAATATTTTTCTTAGGATATCGTCATGGGTGTCATTATTGTTGTTGATGTTGTTTTCACCATCGTTAATATTAGTTTTGTTTTTGTGTTTTTTGTTTTGTTTGAATGTCATTTCAATTTGTTTTCCACTCTGTGCACAGTGTCGACAGAAGCTGTCGCCAAAGCAATTGAATGTCATTTGTTGATGTTGTTGAATGATGTCGTGGGTGTTGTCCTTGTAGGCCTGTTATGCCATCATGACTATGGTCAACGTCAAGAAGTTTGCAGAGTCTCAGGCAGCTGTTGCTCTGGCAGGTCTCTTGCTGCTCATCCTCTCGTCGACAGCTGGACTTGGACTCTGTTCGGTCCTTCAGCTCACCTTCAACGCCATTACCACCCAGGTCGTTTCTGTCGTCTATTTTTAAATGCCGGTTTTTTTTTTGTGTCTCCTCTGCAGATGTGTCTGATTGGAATAATCACGAGTAAGACGTGAGGGTAATTAAGGACAATAAATAATAATAACAATAACGATAATAATAATAATAATAATAATAATAAGGGTGATAATTGCTGACTGTGCGTTCGTTTGAAGGTCCACCAATTAAATATAATTATATCCTTCAGTCATCTTGTGGGCCACAAATTGCATTAAGTCATCGTTTTGTCACAGTCTTGGTTAATCACATTATTGTTATTATTGTTGTTGTTGTCGTTGTTGTTCTCATTATTATTGTTGTTGTTGTCATTATTATTCATGCTGTTGTTATTATCATTATTATTACTGCAATTTATGTGTCCGTTAATTTAATTGAGTTAAATTAAGAGATATGCTCTATGTGTTAACTCGTGTTTTATTTTAAGCATTCTTCATAGGTTTATCATCGCATATGATAATGATGGATGTTATGAACTTTGACCGGCATCATTATCATCATCATCTTCCAGGTGGTCCCATTCCTCGTGGTTGGTCTCGGCATGGATCACGTGTTCCTCATTCTGCACACCTTCACTCAACTGTCGTCAGATGGCGTACCTTACAAGGTAATATGTTATTTATTATTATTAATATTACTATTATTGTTATTGTTGTCGTTATCATCATCATCATCATCATCATCATTACTATCCTTATAATTATTATTATTATCATCATCATTATTATTATTATTATTTAATGATGGTTCATACTAAACAATGAAAAGCATGTGTATGTTTAATGATTTGCCTGATACTTGTCTTTATTAACAGACATCTAATTCATTATTGGCTGAAAAACTGGATAGTGAAATATTGTGACTTAGTGATTGATAATGGATGGGTGGGTGGTCGGTTTCCCGCGCCCCAACCACCCACGCACTTGTTGCGGACTTGCATTGGTTCATCTTGCAAGGGGTGGTCTGTCGTGAGAGTTTCTGTGCTCTGACACAAAACTCCATTGTGAGGCTGGCCGTGTGATTTAGTGTCATTCCTTCATCTGCCACTCACTCGTTCCTCAGGAACTCAATGGCACCTGAGGAAAGAATGGGGGTCTTGTTATTGTTTTTATTCTTTCTGTTATTATTATTATTATTGTTGTTGTTGTTGTTATTATTATTGTCGTTGCTATTGTTGTTGTTGTTGTTGCTATTGTTGTTATTATTGTTATTGTTATTACTATTATTATTATTGTTGTTGTTGTGAGGTTGAGACATGAATGGAACGTGAACATGTATTTGGAATGAGATTGGCATTCTTTTGTTTTTCAATCTTCTCAATTTCTCGTCAATTCATCGTAATCATTATCATTATTGACGTTATTGTCTTGCGAGCATCATCATCACAATCGCCTTACTTCTCATCTTATTTGCTTGATCTTATTTTCTATTCTAAGAATTGTAAGGCATATTGAGGGACTCAGTTAATATGCGCTGAAGTATTAGTAATCAATACGCCTTAATCTGATTATTTGCATATTATTGTGCGCTACAAGTTTTTGCTCGTTAGGAACCGCTTTTTTGACGTGCTTCAGGAACGAACAGGTGCGTGTCTGAAGAGAGTTGGGGGTCTCATCTTGGTCTCAACAGTCTGCAACTCGTCTGCTTTTCTCCTCGCTTCGGTGATTCCTGTTCCTGCAACCAGGTTCTTCTGTCTCCAGGTGATGCTACTCATTCATTTGCATTTTATCCATTCATTCATTCATTCGGCCATCCTTTCATTAAAATCTTCACTTCTTAAAAAGTCAGTCGCCCAGTCTTTTCACGAATTGATCATCGTCAGACGTTGTTAGGTTTTTGATTGAAAACCAATTAAGGTGATGGGACTCTCTGTCTTAATTATTATTATTATTTTTGCGGGCGGTTCCCTGACGATGATGATTATAATGATAGTGATGCGGTGGCGTAACTGCGGGAGGTCCAGGGTTGAAAACCTAAAAATTAGAAATTTTTATACATTTTAATTGTTTTTTTATTTATATTCTGCGTTGATCACATTAAAATTATAAGTTTTTCTTTTTTTTACTGAAAAAGTTAAAATCAACAAATTTTTATAAAATGTAATTTATGAAATTAAAAAGTTGTAACGATTTTAATTAACACGGTTTATCTTTGCACAAACTCAGAAATTTTGGGCCCCTAGGCATAGAAGCCATGGGCCCCTAAGTTATGTCAATTTGGTAATGGAAAAGCAAAAATAATAATTGCAAAATTTTAATATTTTAAAACCTGGGCCCCTTTTAAAATATTGACCATGCAAGCCATTTAAATGGAGCAGCAGAGGAGAAAGGAAAGGAATTTGAAAATGAAATTAAGAATTTTAAGTCTATAAATGCGTTTCTGTTGACATTTGCAACTTCAAGCAAAGGAAAGACACCTGTGATTTATCAGGTTGTACTGGGTCCAAACCAAGTGCTGGTTATGGAAATTCTTGTTAGGATTTGAACTCCTAACGGAGCCGCGCCAAAGCAAAGGCCTCGACAACTTGGCTACCAACGTCCAGTGGTGTAGAAGCTGACATTTTCAATGAAAGTGAGGACTCCAGACAAAGAAAAAATGATAAATCAAATGAGCCGGAGTTGCGAGAAAGTTGCGCAAAAGGCATCTACACCATATATAGTTCTCAACTTATCAGCGATGAACATCCAACAGAACCATTACCATAATTTTTTTTGCTTTTCCATTAACAAATTGGCCGATGTGCTAGGGACCCAATATTTCTGTCAGCAGTCACAGCTGTGTTTCAGATGTCAAGTTTTTCAACATTTTGCAAAATATACACAAGTTTTTTGGACACAACAATGACAGATGGGATATGCTAAGTAGCCTGACTGGCAAATCGACTGTGACATTAAAGAAACTAAACCCAACATGCTGGTCTGGGTGATTGCTAACAATGCTTGGCATGAAGCATAACCATGAAACGATTTTAAATTTCCAATCAGGCAAAAGAGAAGAAATAGAAGAAGCCCTACACCTAAAGAGATATGTTGACAATTTTGAGTTTGTATTCTTGTTAGTTATATTTTGAATTGAGCAATTGAGGTGGATTCAAAATATTTGCAAACTGAGAAAGTTGATCTATGCATAGCTACACATAATCTTGAAACTGCCCTTCAAGTGACTACAAATTACAGGAACAAGTTCACTGAAGCTAAACAACAAGCAAATATGAAGATAGAAGATTTAAAGAACTAAGCAACATATTGATGAATTAGTAGATGAGCTCAGAATCAACAATCCAAAGGATAGATTTCAAGTAAATAATTTTAACTGTGTCTAATGAAAGAATGTATATTGTGAACAGCTGCAGAGCAGAGCTAAAGGATTGCATGATACATTCAATACTTTTTCCAGCTAATCTCATCACCAAGGAAGAAAACATTATAGTCAAGGAGATCAATTTATTGCAAGTAAATTAGGTAAAATAGGTAAATATTTCAATTAGGATGATATCTTTCTTTCCGAACAATGATGGAAAATTAATTGGCAGATTTACTTATTCTCGACTAAGTATTTTCAACATTGTATTTTTGACTTCACCAGTGATGGTGGCATCTGCAGAAAGATCTTTCTAAACCGAAGAACCTTTCGTCGAAAATTATCGTCACAATTCAATGACTCGAGAGCATCTTTGGATCGGCTACACTGAATATCAAAGCGGAACGGGCAAAAGTTATGGATGCAGACAGACTTATAGATAGATAGATAGATAGATAGATAGATAGATTTGAACAACAAACATAATTTCTATTTTTACATTACAAAGAAATGATTTCTATTTACGTTTTCATTGTTAAGTTTCCTTGATGGTTGCAACCCATTATTAAAAAGGATTATAATTTTACAGGCTGCAAAATTCAAATTTTAACATCTGGTATACATTTAATTGAATCTCATTTCATGCATTGTGATTTTGCCATGCAACCCTTCAAGTCCTCAAGGGGGCCCCTTTTGATTTTCTTGTGGGGGGGGTGCCATTTGAAGTTAAGCCACTGCATTGTTGATGATGACGATTATGATAGTGATGGTAGTGGTGAAGGCTTAGATCGAATGTCGCATTTCATTGAAATTAGCCGAAATTAGTTGGCTACTGATCTGTAATAATACAATGCCTGCTCGGAGTTAATTCAAACCCCTTTGTCAAAATTCTTTCAGACATGTGCCCTTCTTGATGCGTGACTTTAGTTATTAGCATTTCAATAATTATGATGATGATGATAGTGATAGTAATAATAATAATTGTGTAATAAAGATAATGACAATAATAATTAATATATGTCTACATAGGCATAATAAATATAGATCAGATATTACTATTAGATTTGTTACTATTATGTTATTGTCGTTATTATTATTGTTTTAGTCATTACTATTATTATTATTGTTATTGTGCACATTTTCACCCCACTTTGTGTTTCTATGAAGGCATGTTTCCACAACGTTGCTGTGGTTTGTTTTTGTTAGCTCTGATGAGGGACCAGAAGTTACTTACATTATGTTTTTGCTGATGTTATTATTATTATTATTATTATTATTATTATTGTTATTATTATTATTGTTGTTATTGAATTACTTTCATCTACTTTATTGGAATATTTAATTACTTTATATCACTATCATCATTGTAATGATTATTATTATTGTATTTATTATTATCATTATTATTATTATTAATGTTGTTGTTTTAATTGATTATTTGTAAAGACATTCATTTTTACTTCATTGATTATTTTTTTATATTTTATTTTAGCTGTCTTTATTATTATTGTTATTGCGTTAAATACTGTACATGAATTATTTGATCTGCCTGTCATTGTGCCTGCTGCATTCATTGTAAATATTAACGCAGTTGTTATTAGGATCGTTATTATTTTTATTATTATTAATACTATTATTATTATTATCATTATTATTATTATCATCAATATCGTTACTGTTTTCAACTGTTGGCATTAAACTGCCATAAAATTTTAAATTATTTTCATCTCAGCAAGTGATGGGATATATGTTACGTGTTATGTTTGACATGTTATGTTATAAATAACATGAAAGTAATATGACATGTCACATGTTACACATCTCCTTCCTTGCTTAATTCTTCTTCCTCATGCTAATATCTCTTAACCAAAATTTAAAAAATATTTTTATTAAAAATCAAAGTATTTGAAGTGTGAGTAACTGCACATGATACAAATTGTATCACATTGAATGTATGATATTATATACTTCTATAAGGCTATTTCTATAGAGAATTACATCATCTTTGTTGTAAACATTTTTGGTGACATTTTTATCTAACTCTCCACTGGCTTCAAAATGTTACTCAACTTGCATTTGGACATTATTCTAAATAGTTGATGGATGTAGCTATGTTATGTAATGAATAACGCATATTAAGCATATTAATTAATAACATAATAACAAGAAATATTATTATATTATTAATAAATTGCCATTATGATATATTACATTTTTATTATCGGTAATGAGTGCATGTTTCTTTGCTTAATTATATTGCAAGCCATTGTATGTTTTTACAACACTATGTCAATGTGTAACTGTTGGTGACTGCTGTCTGTGATGAGATTGATTCAAGGGAGCATGTTGAAAAGGGTCTGAATAAGCTGCTTCATGTTGACATTATTATTATTTATTATTATTATTATTGTATAATAATAATCATTATTAAGGAATCGTTCAGCATGTCACCGGCCGATATGCTCTGCAATGTCATATTACATGTTATGGTAAGTGCGATGATTAATTATGGTGCCATGAAATATTAATGTCATCAAACTCTAAGGTAGCTTTTCAACTTGTAGATGTCTATTTATGTGGTTGTTACAAACTTTACTTTTTGTTGTTCAAAATGTCATGTTGTTGAAGACTTCGTAATTCATTGTTAGTAGTAATTTAATTACATTGTTTATTCTCAAAATGAGAAAGCAGTAGCTTTGTTCTAAGTTTACCACTTTCAACAGTATATGATTATAGTGTGGCTTGTTTTATTACTTATCACTAAATAGATTCGTTGATTTGTTGTTTAATCATAACATATTGTTAAGAGAAAACATCAATTTTTAAGCTGTAGTAAAGGTTTTTTTTTTATTTCACTGTTTATTTATTTATTTTATTTTTTTAGCAAAATAAGTTACTGTTGTTGTTGTTGTTGTTGTTGTTGTTGTCGTCGTCGTTGTTTTGCATTCCATCACTCAAAGGATTTGCTTGAAAATAATTTGTGAACATTTCACATTTCCAATAAATTCTGCACAAGAGTTGTTATTTATGGGGTCACAAGTGAGTTGAAGGACTCACTTGAAGTAACAACAGATCCTCACTGAAGACCATAACGAAGTTGTGTGAATGTTTGTTTTTATTCCTCAGTGAAACGGTTTCCTGTTGTCGTTGTTGTGCAATGACCATCTTGGTCATTTCAATCTTACTTTCAATTTAATTTCAAATTTGTGGCGGTGACGACGACGACGTTGTTGATTGTGATGCTGAAAATGTTTGCCTCAGACCTAGATATACCTGAAAGTAATGTTGTTATCGTTGTTGTTGTTGTGCAGTGTTGCTTGTTGATCCTGGTGAATGGGACTTCCACGCTGTTGTTGTTTCCAGCCATGGTCAGCATAGACCTGCTGAGGAGAAAGAGCGGAAGGATGGACTTCTTTTGCTGCCAACTCAGGTGGGTTCTGGAAACTCAATTAATTTCGTCTCACTTAGTTAATTAATTACATGGATCTAATTTGTTATGATTTCATTTTATATTTTATTATTATTATTATTAAAATTACTTTTATTGTCTGTTAATATAATTATTTATTATGCTGTTATTTGTGATGTCTTTATTTTCTTGAAGTAATTTTATTTTCTTATTGTGGAAGTCGTTTTGTTTCTTTTGATGCTGAATCAAGCACTCACTTCCTCCGGGGATTTTTCCTTCTTTTTCGTTTCCATAGTTCTACCACGTTGACATGTTGCTTCATAATCATAATTTATTATGCGGCGCCAGTTGTACCACTTCCAGATGCACCTACTTATTATAATTTCCGTGCAGGCAGAAATAATGTTTTGATGCTACTGCAGCGATTACAATCACGATAATAACGATCTGCATATTCATTAATTTAGCCTCCCTAATGAAGAGTGTGACACACCTGAGCGCCTGAGCACCTGAGCGATTATCTTAACTAATTAGTATTTCATGATTCATGAATATTCATCATTTTTAAGGGCCGGGAGTGAAGTTTGAAAGGTTGATAATTTATTTTTAGATGTTTAAGTCATTAATTTAGAATTTAATGTGACGCGTTAAGCACATGTTTTGTTTGGAAGAAGTGACAGGCGTGTTTTGTGGAAGTGTCTCTAATCGTCTGCTCTATCGCATCATCTCTGTGGGAAGACCTTGACACGCTTTCAGCACTCAATTGAGCAAAAACAAACAACTCTTGCCAGGCTAGCTACCGGGTGGTCTAAAAATATTGAATATTCCGACCGAGATCAACTTGGTGCAATTTTGAATTCTTGAGAGGAGCTATTTTCGAGTCTTTTTCATTTTTATTTTGAGTTTATTTTCTGCCTTTTTTTTTAAAGTCTTTTTAAATCGTCTGTTGGCAGCTCATCGTCATCATCACCATTTTCATCGTCATTTCTCTTGAATTAATACGATCATCTGGTAACGTGCATAATGGTTGATGATTTGTACCCATTCATTTTTGGTGGCTAAATATTTCAAAATATTTAATGGTGTGCAAGTTTGCATCCACAGAGGGTGTTTATTCTTAAGTCACTAATTGTATGTTTTTGACTAGCACACTTTTTATTCAGACCACCAACAACGCATACTTTTTTATTCAGACCACCAACGGCGGCAAGCACTCCCTCTGTTTCTTACACAAAATCAAAAAAATATAAACGCACCTCAGACTCACCAAAATCTCCCCATCATCATCACCATCACCACCATCATCATCATCATCCTCATCGTCACCATCGATGGACCTCCCACGAAGATGATGAAGATGAGTTTTCAACCTTCTCATTTAAATCAAACCCTAAGAACAGCTCTGGCCTCCCTGAGCGAGGTTCTTTCAGTCAGAACTCAGGAGCAGAGGATCATTCTGGAAGATCTTCAGGTTCTTGTCAACTTGTTTGCCCATCATTAGGTGTAATTTCTTTGTTCGTTATTGTTATTATTATTATTATTATTGTTGTTGTTGTTGTTATAATTATTATTATTAATTTATTGGACTTTGTGCTGTGTTTGTAATAAATTACCTAATATTTAAGTATTTGTTGTTGTCATGCTTTGTGGTAAGAGTTGTTGTATTTTATGCACAAATTCTTGTTGCTAGGATTTGTAAAACAAGTAAGCATGGTGTGAAATTTGTTCAAATTTACACTTTTTGTTTGTTGTCCTGTAAGAGAATTAATAGTTATGGAAGATCAGGTTATTAAAAATTATTAGTTGCTGTAATAAAGGAACGGTTGAATAAGGATTGACATTAAGCACTTGATGCTATCCTATTTGATCCTATATCACATCATTCACTTGAAGAGTTTGTTAGAACTTGTTACTTGTTTGATATTTGGTCATCGACGAGCATCAGCTGCTTTGACAGTGGATTTGTTTGAAGCAGAAGTTTGGACTTTCTTCTGAAGCGTTAATTATTTCCAGGAATCAGTTCGTTGGCATCGAGTCACGAACTCCTGAGCTCCTCCGCGTCGTCCGTTTACCTTCCTTCCACCCTTCGCAACGACTCCATCGTCGACAGGAGATCAGTCTGCTCCATCTTTGTGGACTGCGTCTTGTCTGAGTTCATCAAAAGATTTTACGGACCCCTCCTCGAAAAGCTGCCTGTTAAGGTTTCGGAGATGATGATGATGGCGATGGCGATGATGATGATGAATAACTTGCTCTAAGTTTACTGCTTTCAACAGTGTATGATTGTTGTATAACTTATCACTAAATATGATTCATTGATTTGTTATTTAATCATAACATATTGTTAAGAGAAAAGATCAATTTTTAAGCATTTTAACTTGAAAATGTCTAATTGGCAGATAATAGTTGTGATCTTCTTCATCATTTCCATTGTCGTTGGCATCGTGGGGGTACTGCGGGTCAAGGAAGGACTGGACACCATGGATGTGATGCCCGCCTCATCTCCCGAAAGGGAATTCTTCAGGATACAATCAAAATATTTCGGCTTCTACTACTTTCACATAGCTACTCAGGTTTGAGTTTAGGGCATCATCATCATCGTCGTAGTTCTCTGGTTTTGCATGATATATAGTTATCACTTAAATAATTTGCATGTAATTGCAACTTGTTAAGTTCTACAATGAACAACTTGACCTTGAAACAACAATTGTTTCTGGTTACAATATGCAATGTTTGCATAATGTTGGATAAACAAAGGCTTTTTAATTGTGATTTGCAGGAGAACTTTGACTATGCCTCAGAATACGGGCAGAAACTCCTCCACTCCTTCCACCATTCCTTCGAGTCGGTCAACAACATCGTCAGGTCAAAAGATGGAAACTTTCCCGAATTCTGGTTGGAAGTCTTCCGGAAATGGTTGCTCGGTAAGATGCGTCCAAATTTGCCGTCTCAATTTTATCGTTGCTTAAACTTGGTGAATGTAATTAGTATTTATCGTAATTTTAAACAAATTTAACTATCGATAGAGAGGTAATCCAAATTATAATTTTCACAAACACTAGCATTACTATTTTGTATTGGCATTTGAATGTCATGAGTGAATTATAAACATTTCATTTACGACCGGTGCAGAAGTTCTGATTCTCATTAACTGTCAACTGTTGGCCATAAATACAAACCGACGTTTACTGATTGATAACAGAAGTCCAAGAGGCCTATGATATGGATGTGCAGAGTAAAACCATTACCATAGAAGGTTGGTATCCAAACTCTACCAACTTGGGCAGCCTGGGGTACAAGCTCATGGTCCAGACTGGAATAAAATCCTCACCTATTGACAAAAATAGGGTAAAGTCATATTTAATCTTATGTAAATTATTGAAGAAAACTTTGCTTGTTTACAAATGTTCACAAAGAATATTGTGCAATTTATAACAATGCCTCAAATATTGTGACACTCGAGTCCCATTTCTTGATTTCTGATTTATGATGTCAAAATTGTTGTTAGGAAGGTGTTGTCAGCCCCAATAGTCTTTGACTTGTAATAATTGGATAGATTCTTCACTTAATTGGCTTAAAATATTGATATTGAACTTTGTCTGAATGGGTTTGCATGGTCTTTAAAAGTGATTTAAAAATCATTTGTTTTTATTTGTTTTATTTGGTGTTTCCTTCTCATTTGTGAGGCCAGTTGAGTGGTGTGAAGATATCGGCTCAGCATTTCTTTTAGCTGACTGTCATTGGTTGGAAAAAAGTCTGAAAGAATTATATTAAGAATAATTGTTATAATTGTTGTTTTTGTTGCTCTCATTAGCATTACTTCTCAGACTCATACAGGTAGATTGGTGAGCAACAACGGAATAATCTACCCTCCTGCCTTCTACAATTACCTCACTGCCTGGAGTAAGAACGACATAGCTTACGACTTCTCCCAGGCCAACATCAAGCCTTTTCCAGAGCCCTGGGCACACGAAAAGACCGATCCCAGTTGCAACAGTGAGTGCATGATCTTCGTACAGTTGAACTCTTTTGAATGTCAGTTTAGTTAATGTTAGTTAATGTTAGTTAATGTCAGTTAATGTCAGTTAATGTTAGTTAATGTTAGTTAATGTCAGTTAATGTTAGTTAATGTTAGTTAACAATAAAAAGTCATATTTGGAAATCAGTGTAAAGTACTTTGCTTCCATGCTGTTGCGATGGCGCACCATGTTTTTTAAAAAAACATTTCTGGTGTTTTTTAATTTTTATTTGATTTATTTTTTCTTTCCCAACGAACAGTACCCTCATCGCATCCGATAACTTATGCCCAAAGTGCCTTCGTCCTAAATGGCCTGCACTCTGATGACAAGATAATGGAAGTTCTGTCGGTGAGCGTCTCGTGCTGTGGAATTGGAAGTGAACGTAAGCGACGATATAAACTCGGCAAACATTAACAGGACGTTCGCAACATCTGCGACACATTCGTCTCTCGAGGCCTCCCGAACTATCCTCACGGCCTGCTGGTCACGTTCTGGGAGCAGTTCTTTTCAGTCAGATTCTACCTCTTCATACTCATCGCCACCGTTTTGGGGGTGGTGTTCGTGGTCGTCTTGACCGTCCTCCTCAACCCGTTCGCTGCATTTCTCGAGGTTACTTCTTTTGCTTTGCATGATTATCAAGCTGGCATTATTGTGTTGAAACAGTTCCACTGTTTCGAGATTGTTGCTGCTAACTCTAGCGATAAGATGATGAACATCTGTTGTGATGAAACATTTCATTGACATTTTCATTGGAAACATTTTATTGACAAATGGTTCAGCATCACTATAATCATCGAGCTAATATTTTTTAAAATTCTTATAAATCAATTTGCCTAAAATGCATTCTTGCCTCGAAAGGTGTTTGTGTTGGTCTGCACGATGGTGGAGTTGTACGGGTTCATGGGCCTGGCTGGTGTGAAGATGAGTTCCCTGTCTGCCATCCTCCTCATCGTTTCCATCGGAGCCACCGTGGACGTGACCGTTCCTTTTGTTTTGGTCAGCAGTTGGTTTTTTGTCAATTTCTAATTTTGTTGTGAGCGGCAGCAGCAAATTTGTGTCGTGAACTGTGATAACTTGCACATAAGAAGTACTCGATGAGTATTGTTGCTGCTAATATCGAGTAACGTTCATTTACGACATAATGAAAGTTGACAAGAGATTAGAATTTTTGAATATTTTAATAATAATATTTTAAATGCAGTTCACATTACGACCAATCAGCACATTTTAAGTATTTCGTCGTCATTGCACTGAGTTAAGACTTAAACTGTTGAATCCATAATGGTAGGCATTCCAAACATGCATCGGCCCCCGTGACAGGAGGATGGTTCTGTCCCTGGAGCACGTCGTCACCCCGTCCATCCATACCTTCGTCGCAGCTTTCCTTGGCCTTCTTGTCCTTGCGGCCACGGAACTGGTGTTCATAAGAAAGTGAGCAGTGGCATGTCAATCAACTTGAATGCCAAGTCTTGTTCCTTGGTGTTTTTATGGTTTCCAATTATGGATTGATTTTAATTGAATTTTAACTTTTCTTGTTGCAATTTAAATTATGCTGATCTGTTGGATGAATTTCAAGCATAATATTGATTATATGTTTTGACCTTTCATTTATTTTTTCATACTAAGAGCTTACAATTTTATTTGGCATCAGCTGTAATCATCAAAGTAATGTAATCCTTGCCATCTGATGGATATAACTAAGTGAATACAGATTTTTCATCCATCAATAAGGGTTGCTAAAGATACTTTGTCAAGGTTTGGATGAATATTTGATGGTCTTAGACCCTAGTTCATGCCTGTAAAATATATTTTTATATTCATGCAGGTTGTTGTAATATTTAAATCATATTTTGCTCATCTACAGATATATCTTTGGGCCATTTGTGGTGATGTTGATGCTAGGATGCTTCAATGGTCTGGTCTTTCTACCTGTTCTCCTTTCGCTGGTCGGTCCATCGGCCGAGGTTATCATACATTATAAATGCTTGAAAATATTCAAACATTGGTTTAGTATTCATTGTCATGTGGCAGTAATGCCAACAGTCGTTACATGTCTTGTTTAAAACCTGGCCTGCGCTGCCGGGGAATGCTCTTGGACATGGCACTATACAAATGGTAGAATGATTAACAAGTGCTTTCACATCCTATTCAGATACATAAGGAACCCAAAAGATTGGCTAAACACATATACAAATTCACCTGATTTATTTTTACAGGTGACTCCGCTAAATGATGAATTGTACCTTCCTCCCCCTTCGCCCATCATTCAACCTCAGAGATTGACAGCTTCTTCGAGGTCAAGATTGGGTCAGAAAGCCTCGTACAAGACCAGGAAAAAGTCGAGGAATGGCAGAAGCAGGAGTCGAAGCAGAATCACAACCAGGCTCAAAAATCCTCCCAACTTGTCCACCATTGTTGAGGAAAGCTCGAACTCCTGCGCCTCCTCCATCTCTATCGACCTCAAACCCACCATCATCATCAGTAACCCTCCTCACTGTTGCAGTAGCGGTGCCTCCACATCTCAGTCCCTGACTCCGTCGACCGCTCAGTACGTGGATATGGTCGATCCGGACGATCCGGAACCTTCTGCTCATTCGGGAAGGAAACTCCAGGTCTTTCCGAGCAGTTGCCGCCTGCATTCCTCTCTGGGATCTACTTTGGTGAGATTCAGTCTTTTGAAAACCCATGACTTTTCTTCATTTCTCATCCACAAATATTACAGCCTTGGTTACATTAATTGATTAATTACGTACAGGTTACATCGTCACCTGTACAAGTCTCGTCTTGTTCTTCGAGTCACTGCTTCACCACGGTTGAGGCCACGACCAAAGTGAAAGTTCACATCTGCGATCAGAAAGGTGGGCACTCTTTTGCTATTTCCTCGACCGCTCAATTTAAAGTCAAGACAACAAATCAAAGTGACAATTCAATGCTTAGCAAGAGCGATGATAACCAGTGATGAATTGTGTCATCGAGTGAAGGCACTCGTGGACAATTTCATGCAGTTACTTTCCCTCATTTGTCCACGTTTTCATGCCAACGAATATCAACAGCAATCATTATCACATCAATTAAGTCTTACTCCTAACCAATAATTACACAGTTAGTCAATTAATTTCATAACAAAATACAAACACATGAATTATTAGTTAAAGGAACTTCATTTCAGAACTGTTTGCTTGCTTTTCCAGATAGATTGCCAAAGCAAAGACTACCTTCGAAGCAGAGAATTAGGAGAGACATGGCAAATGTCAACCAATTGTCTGAGAAGAACAGGAGGGCGCACCATTGATGATCGTTTCGCTCGCTGTTAATTTCTTTGTTTTGTAAGGAAATCTAAAAGCTAGGAAATTCTGCTGAGGTGCCTTGTCATGCGATACAAATTGCTGACCATATTTTCTAGTCTCATGATTGTGACCTGTCACATTGCATAGTACATATTAATAAGATTGTATAGAAAAACTTTAAGTTTGGAGGCAGCCCCTATAAGTTGTAGACAAATCAAAGTTGAAGTGAGGACTTCCTTGATTAGTTCAAGGAAGTGTCCATTCCAGTGTGAGTAAAAACTCTTGCAATTTGTGTAAATTTATTGTTTCATGTTGGTCGTCTTCAATCATGGAAATCAAATATTCTTGAACTGCTCGGGTGTCTTAATTTTTATAAAAAAAAAAAGCTACCGAGACTTTGGGCAGATTTTAGAAAAATGAGTGCATGAGAACGCGATTAGTTTTCAGGAGCCCAGAACGAGTTGATGAAACCAAATTTGTGCCCCGGTAGCGACAGCCCATTTCCCGGTCTAAAAATAACCAAATCAAGTCGCACCAAACTTGGTACCGGTGCCGTCCGTTCCCGCCCAAAATTTCTGTTCAGTCCCGATTTCAATTTCATGAATAATTAGGCCAATTATTTAAAGACAAAGTGAAGATATTTTATTGCCATATTTATTTTTTGTCTACACTTGATGTATATTTCTTGAAGTTCACGGTACCATGGGAGTTCGCTCATTTATTCCCGGTCACGCGGGAAAAATTTGAGTTTGATTAGAGTGGCGTATGTTCAACAGAACTTCAAAACCACTAATGTAGAGGGAAGCTTTCTCTGAAGAGGAAAGTTTTGAGGGCGGATCCGACGGGATCAGAGTTGGTAATTGAAGGTCTATTCCAGATCTGCGGGCCAATAACCTGGATAGACCTGCCATCCGATGTCTCACATCGGGCAGATGATTTTGTGGTGGGTGGTGGCATGTTCGATGATAATCTTTTGTTAAGTGGTGGTCTTTTGTTTTTAAAAGACAAAAATTCGGAGTGAATTGAAATTCACTTTTCAGAACATCCACAGAATAAAAAGGCCCGAGTGTCGGCGGTTCGACTCCGTCTCGCGGGGAGGGGTTAGGGTCCCGCATGGTCTAATAGTAAATGCCTCTCACGATGGCAGCATGTATTTTGGGGGGGGGGGCAAGGGGGTTTGAAAAAAATTGACAATTCTTGCCAAGGGGAGGGGGAGTTTAAGATCAATTGCCTCAAGAATGTTATTTTTTATGATAAAAAATCTAAATGTTAACAGATGGATTTATAACATTACTGCTAGTCCTTCAGTTCAGTTGTCGATGCTTGAACGGATTTTAAAAAAATCTGTACCTTCTTTGTTTCTTCGCGAGCAGGGCTGTGAAGGGGCAAGGGCCCGGTCATTTTTAGACCTTTTTTTGCTTTTCCATTACCAAATTGCTATAACGTATGGACCCGTGGCCGCTACTAGGCACTGCCTATGAGCCCGAAATTTCTGTCGGCGGCCCTGCTCACAAGTCATGTTAGAGAAACATGCTCAACATTGCCGACAATGCGATCATGGGCATACCAAATTAACACTTATTTAGCAGCAACAAACCTTCAGCCAATTCGAGTGGCTGCCAAATGGCAGAAAAAGCTGATGGCAATTATTGAACACAAAGAATAGTCTGATATTTTATGATGGTTAGATGAAGATGATATTGATTTGTCTGGCTTAACATTTCAACAAAATGATGGTAATTATGAATCTGATAATATGCCAATTATTACAATAGAAGAACATTTGACTTTCCCATGGGAAGATGGCATTAAAAAATAATATTCAGTTTAACATTTATTTTATTTATTTTCAAAATAAAATAGTCGCAAATTCAAAGTATTACAAGGTACAAATTAAAAATGTAAAAACCATTTTTTATGGGGGTTTCAGTTTTTGAAAATGTTGATAGGGGGTCTTAAAAGAGTTTGACAGTTATTGACAAGGATAGGGAGGGGTCAAAAATTAGCTTAAATTTGTTGATGTAATTAATGGAAGACCCCTAACAAAATTAAAATATAAATGAATTATAAATGAATAAGATGAATTTTCCGGATACCAGTTAAACTCCAGATGGTCATAAAAGCATTCAACCCAGTAATCTCGGAATTAAATTTGGAATTAGTTTCATTTAATGTATTAAATTTAAAAAAAAGACAAACTTTTATTCGAAACGATTGGGCTATTTTGTCCTATTCACAGCAAACAAGGCTCACAAATAATTTTGCTTAGGGCCCCCATATGTATAGGAGCGGCCGTGGTGTCATTGCATAATTTTTTTTTTTAAATTCGTTTAAATAATCAGAGAATCTTTAGGAACTTTTTAGAATCTTACAATTCATCGTCGTCAAAATAGTTCTCGATCATTAAAAATGCAACTCTCACTGTGTACCAAAAACTATCTTCTTCCTTGGAAGTTGGAATATTCGTTCAGTCAAGATGGCAAATCTGATCTTTCATTATGCCTTCTGGGTCATAAAATCCAAGGACACAGTGAATGTTCCCAAACTTCCAAAGCAAAATACAGACATCACATTCATCATCCAAAACATTTGGAAGGGCTTTCCAAGAATGCCTCCATTATTGATCCAAATACCTAACAAATGCATCAAAAATCATGCTCAGCTCCACTATATAGATACAGATCTGTGAACAAGATTTGAATATCCAAATCTCAAGGCATTCTCAAATAAATTATAAGTATTTTAGAATCTCCATCAATAACTTCAAAATTTATGAACTTATCTCCATCAAAATAGTTCTCCAGAATATGTTAAATCGTTAGCTGTATATCATTGAATTTGGCGAAATATTATTTTCAAACTTAATAAAAAATCCCAAAGATGTTTTTATTCGGCGTCCAAAAAAGATAGAAAGGAAACGTGAAAAATCAATAATAACAACAAAAATTTATTTTTTGACACAAAAAGTTATTTAATATGAAATTATATTTCCATTTTTCTCTATTATTTCAAAACAACTTTTGTCCGAAAAAATCGATTTCGGACATCGAAAAAATTATTTTTTTAAAAAGTCTGCTTCCAGATTATTCCAGGAGGTCCTGATACCATCTTCCAACTAGATCAGTGAGTCCATCATGTGAAATTCCTGGCCAAATCATGACTGTTCCAGCTCCATTATTTATATTCGCCCCACTTTTGTCTTATAAATTATTATTTATGAAAGGTGAATCTAAGGTTTAGATTTCTAAACTCTAAACAGGGTAGGAGGTTGATGCAAAGTTTCAAATGAAGGGTAATTTTAAGGAAGAATTGGAGAGAAACCCCAAACAACGGAGCGATTTTGTCTGGCTAATTACAGCGTGCACAATGTTAATCACTTGACTTTGATGTTTTAAAATAAATTAGCTTCAAAGCGGTTCAAGATTTTAAGATGCATGTTCTTTCGTGACCGTTGTGGTTATTGCCACAGTTCTGGTGCCCGATGCTTCCATTGTTCTTTAAGCGAGAAAGGCCATTGGCACTTCATCCATATTAATGACGCCATTGTTAACATTTCTTTAGCTAATCTTCACCACAAAAACGATGAAATTTCATTTTGAATTATCAATTGCCAGTAAGCCGGTGCGCGACAGTTGTCCTAGTCCGCACCGACAACCCGCTCGAAAGCCCTCAAGTGCCTGGCAGTAGTGATAGAAGTCTATCAAAATATACAGAGACGTCTGCTTGGAAAACTTTACCAAGGTACCCGAGATGTGCGTCGAAATGGTTAGAAAGGTCAACCACGAAGAGGGAATAATAAAACTGATGAACGAGACATCGCATGTGGTCCTTCCCGTGAATCATCCAACGAAACTGCCCCAAACTACCAAAGCAGCCACACAAACAGCTTTCAAACCCAAACGACTCAAAACGGCGTCAGCCTTCGACGCATTCTAAAACGATTGGTTATATCACCGAAGTCATCCTTAATAATGATGATTATACAGTATAAAAGTTGCAACATTTAGCAATTTTGTGTTAAAATCAGTTTTTCGTTGACATATGTGTGTTTAGTCTTTATGAATGGCCACACAGTTTTATATATTTTTTTATCTAACGTATACTTATAAAATTATTATTAAATTATATAATGTTTGCATTAAATTAACACTAGTAAAATATTTTTTAATTAACAAGCATTCATATGATACTAACTGATGGCAAAACAAGCTGCAAAATCCTGATGTGTCAAAACAATTGTTAATTTCTGGACGACGTTTTCGCGAGCATGATTTCTTCTGAATTGGCAAAATTTGTGAAAGAATATTCGGATGATTATTTTAATGCGATAAGAATTCGCGATTGCAAGAATGATTCAAATTCACCATATCAATCCTTGTATCGATCAAGGGACATCTTGACTTCAATTCTGGGAAAGCTGAAAGACATCAACACGTCTGATCATTCTAATTTTAAAAGAGTTACGGCAGTTCTTCATTTCAGACTTGGAATTAATTTTGTGGAGACAGAGGAATCCCCTTCTGGAGAAGAACATTTTAAACAGTGCAGAGCTCTCATTGACGCCTGTGAAGGAAACTCAGAACACAATTTTGGCATCACACAAGCACTGCTGAATCAACAAGGCCTTCTCTATTGTCAAAGAAGTGATTTTGAATATGGGTTGCAAACGCTACTTGAAGCTAAAAGCATTTATCAGAATTTTTCAAGGGAAAGTGATGTTTATCCCTGGACAGTTGATGACTTTTTTAGAATTGAAAGTTATTGTGATGAGCTGAATAGTAATACAAAGAAAGAGCGAATTGATGCATTAGAGGATGCCTTCACTCACACTCTGTATTTCTTGGCACAAGTTTATGGCAAGATGGGGAGGTGTTTTGATTCTGCTGAATATTGCAAAGAAACTTTAAAAAGACAGCTTTCAAGGCACAAATATGAAGCTTTAGATTGGAGCATGAATGCTGCAACACTTTCCCAGTTTTACATGGCAAATAGTGACTATTTGGTTGCTCGACATTGTTTGGCAAGTGCTGAGTTAATTCTAAAGGAATTTGGTGATAAACCTTCCAACCTCTTTGTTGATGTTGGAGGAGACGATACCCAAGAAGATGTTGATGCAAAAGAAAAATTGTCAAAAGCCTGGGCCGATCTCTACAGATGCTGGATCAAATATGCTCTCTCTCTGCTAGAATATTCCAGAGAAAGACTTTATCAAAAATTGGAAGAGAATGATGTTGAAAGAGAGACCTCGGAAAGTGAACAAATTTATGAAGGGGAAAAAGAACTGTTCAACCTCGATGTTTCGTCAATCGAAGGTCGCATCACTGAGAAGCCTGTATTAGTTTTCAACGAGGCTCGAGAGGTTTTCCTGTGCTGCCAGAAATGGATTTCTGGTGCCAAAGAATTTTATGTCCTCGATGGGCATTGTTCAGACCATGTTGAATTGATAAAAGACCATAGCTCCCTGTTTAAACTCCTTGCATTCTTTGAAGTCGACTTGAATCGTCAGTGCAAAATGTTCAAGCGTCGTGCCGACATGCTTGCTGAGGTCCTCCGTGAACTCAACCCACAATGTTACTTGTCTCTATGTCACCAGTTGTCGTTCGAAATAGGTGAGGTTTACAGTTCCATGCTCGACAACAAACTGGCGTTGCTGGAACTAAGCACAGAGAGTGATGACAAACACAGACAATTGGCATCCAAGATCAACTCTTTGGCCAAAAACAGCATAGAATATTTTCAACTATTTATAAGGTACCTTAAAAACCATGAGGGGAATTTGCCTGAAAAGTTCTCAGAAGAGCTGGAACGTCCAGCCCTGATGGCTCACTTTTATTGTGGTCGCTTGTTTTCAAAGTTCATGACATCAGATCGACTAGAACAGCTTTCAAATACCTCCAAGTCTTTGGAGTATTACAAATACCTGGTGGAATATTGCAAGACCAATCCTTCTGCCAATGAAAAAGTACGGGAAGAACGATCTGCATGCGAAGAAATGGTGCAACTCCTCCCAGCCAAAATGGACAGAATCAGGAGCATGTTAGACAAATAAATGGATGCTAATGCATTCTGAACAGCAAGCCTATTCAACTCAATGAAAATAAACTTTCCAATGCTGTAAAGCTTGATCACAGTTCCCCACTTTTTGCTTTGTTCATGTCTTACCTAATCTACCATCTGCATTAGCGATTAACCCTAACCCTCAAACCGTTGCTGGTAAATTTTGATGAATCCAGGTTCGAAGTGATGTTTCAACAAAATACAAACTTGGCAAATGACACGTTAATGGATTGTTTATTGATGCTCTGGAACAAATAATTAACTTCAACCATTAAATTCCTAAATAATCATCTCAAATCTTCAAAAAGCTTGCAAGGTTATGTTTCAGGATCAACATAAAATGCAAAACAATGTTTAGACAACTAGATGCCATCAGATGTGACACTGTCGAAGGAAATATTTCCATTTCCATAATCCAGTGACGATTCGTCATCTTCTAACTCTTCCCTCAAGTAGGCGTTCGGAAGCAGCGGGTGCCTTGATTGTGTTTCAATTTTTCCAGAATCGTCCCGAGAGGCAAGGGCACGGTTAAGGCCACCGGTAGCCGAATCGGATGAGGATGTAGGATCAAAATGTGAAGAGTAGTCGTTGTTTTCTATGGCTTTCAATTTCTCTCTGTTTTTGAGTGTTGTCTCCCTGAGAATGTGCTCATAGTAGGAATCATCAACAGCTTTCAATCCTTCTTTTGGGAAATCTTTCCCCAGAGTATTCATGACTCTTTGAGCAGTTGAGTACTTGTGGTTCTCAATGTTATCAGCACTGATACTGCAAGCAATGTTGTCCACCAAATCCTTAACAGTGGTGCCACTAGAAACTGAGGAAATTCTGATCAGGTTCTCTCCATTTCTTAGGACTTGGTCAATGAGCTTATCAAATTTGGAAGTATTTCTGGACTCTCTGGTATCTTCAGTCATGCTTAAAAATGAATTTAAAAGAATAAAATTTAGCAGCTTGTTACTTATAGATTTTACTTCATAAAATATTGTTAAATATAATTACAAAGAAGATTTATGAAGATTCAGACGATTGTCAAGTGAATGGTTACAATTGCATCATACTTTTCCATTTTTAAATGTTCTGGATTGAAATTCCTTTCTTCGAGAAAGGATCTCATCTGATTGGTCACATCCAACTGTGATTCCTCATGTTCAGAAGGTCTTTGTTTGGACTGATTGTTGAAGGGCTCCTCGAGTCTTGATGCCTCTGGGTTCCAATTTATGGAGGAATCGTTCAGCTTGGCAAATTCTATGAGTGGACCAAGCCTAAATCAACATAAATACAGATCAACATTTGAAAACAATGATCCTCAAGCATTGATTGAGATCTGTGTTTGCAAAATGCCTCAAGCAACATAATTAAGGGATATAATAAGATAATTAAGAGCAACTCTCAAACAAAATAATTTCAAACAAATGAATCTTTCCCTTACTGCTTATTACAAGAGTAGTCATAAAACAAACATGAATTCTTAGATATACCCTATCTGCTTCAGCATATCCAGAAAGTTGTGGAAGCTTGCGAAGGAGTTCTCGATAACATCGAGGGTCTCCTCGGTCTCTGCTTGCTTCTTCTCCAGTTCTTTGCATTTGATGAGCAGTCCACTGTTTTCATCAGTCAACTGAAAGATTTTTCACAAACTTAACATAATAAATAATATTTGTTTATGTCACTCACTATTGATTGATTATTAATATAATTATTATTGATTAGAATGAGAGGTCACAAATTAATATCATCACCAGCCTTAAGTTATTATTGTATGTAAGATCATCGCATTAAGTTTAATACATCCATATATTTCTGCCCCTCATAATGACAACATGGGTCTGTGGGCTTATATCATCATAAATGATACCATATCATCCTAATCAAATAAATTACACTTAATCCGCACGTACATCAAGAAAAAAAACTCATAAACTGTAAAAAAAATTAATTACTATCATTGTTGTACTTGTAAGCATAATCACTTTGTTATAACTTACTTTATTTAATTGATCCCTCAGATTTTTTATTTCCAAATCTTTCTCCTTCATCTCAAACTGCATAAAACGTAATTAACGAAACAAATAAATCAAGTAAACACTTAAAACTAAACGCTAAATATTCATGAGCTACAGCCAAAAATGTTAATCAGATGGTCAACTTCATACCTCATTATGTTGAATAACCCTGGATGAGTGCTGTTGATGTTGATGATTGCTGGATGGAGTGGAGGGGGTGGATGCTTCCCTCCTCTCTGGAGAGTTATTCCTGTTTGTTTATAAATAATTAATTATAATAATTAATTTTGTTCTAATAAATTCATCACAATGTCAACAGTGCCAATGAAGAAGCAATTGAACAAGCAACAAATACATAGTCAACAATATCTGAGTCACACTTATTTAGTAATTCATTCATCTATTTTATTTATGTATCTTTTTTTTTTATAACTCAGCTTAGAATTTATTTTAAATGCAATTATGGTGTTCCTTACAAATAATTATTGATGATCAAATCATAACAATTACAAAGACAAATGCAACAACAAACACCCAACCTCAACCTGTTGGCTCGACTTGCGGCCCTCCATGGGACGCCAGATCTGCTGACCTCTGCCCTGGAGTGCACGACCCTTGGAGCTGAGTTGCAGCTGGTAGAAGGTGTGCTGATTGACTGACAAAATGTTCCATGTATTAAAAATAATAACATGTAAAGTTTGTTGCTTAGAATTCTAGCTGAAGATAAATAACTTAATACAAGCATTACTGTTATTACTCATTGGAGTGAGTTGATAGCATGAAAGAGTTCCATTAATCTAACTTTTAAATCGGTTTGTAACACTTTCGATCAGGTCAGACCAAAACATGTAATCAAATTTACACTTACAAAACCTTATCAAATTGATAAATACACTCAACATTTTCAATTATTAACTTTCTTTACTTTGACAGGCTTCCTCATCTTCTGATGCATGTGTTGCACATTCTTCCTCTCAGACTCATTGACACTGAGCCATTTAAACTGGAAGGACACAATATCAACATGTGAACTGATCACACTTATTTATAATCACAACAAATCATGTTTATACAATTATTCAAAGCAAAATCTACATCTGCTAACTTCGGATTCTTGAGTTCCCCAGTTGATGCGACATTGATGTCGAATCTTTTGCAGGATTTCAGAGCCTTAATTAAGTCAATAGATTACTTTTTATTTTTAGTCAGTAAACTAATTTGTTCAATGATGGTCAAATTTAAACTAGGCGCCTCTGATGCTATGCAAATGGCACATTATAAATTAACTATTATTATTATTATTATTATTATTATTACATCTGAATTTTAATTAGATTAGAATTTTTAAAGAAATAACAAGTTAGAAGATCAGCATAAATCTGAGAACTGCTTCACTCATGATGAGTTTATGCTTGATATTCTAAAGTTGCAATACTGATTTAATCTATGACATTAATTTTTTTTAGACAATGACCCATTTACTTGATTATTAAAAATATTAAACTAATTGCTGGAATTCTTGAAATTAATATAACAAATATTTTTGTTTCCGAAGCCACCAACCCCGCACGGTCGCATCGGCTTCAGCTTTTAACTTATTTTTTAGACATTTTTCAAAATATTCACGACCTGCAAACCCACCGAGTTCTGCATTTTGTCGCGCATCAACGACCACCAGTGAAGCGTTCAACTCGAGCATCTTCAGCAACCTCGTTCCCCCTTCGTTGGTGATGTTGCAGTTCTGGATGTCAACAGCTGCATTACAATTTCTAATTAGTTGGTTTAGTTATGAAGATATGGTTTAGCCATCAGAAAAAAATCTAAAAACGACAATTAAAATCTCAAATAAATGAACTCCTTGAAACCTTTAATCCAGATGTCTTCCTTCATCATGGAGCACAAAATGCCGACCCCTTCGTCTCCAAATTCGGGGTTGTCGTTGATGGTCATCCTCCTCAGCCCCCCCATGCTGTCCATGGCCGGCCTCCGATACCTGAGTCCATCCTGCCATACTTGATCGTGCCTCAAAGACATCTGGCTCTAATAATAATAGTTATATTATAGTTAGATAGTTATACAAATTATTTTTGAATGAGATCATTAAATATTTTATTTCTGACTCGTCGGTAGGGTCGAAGTCACGAAACGTTGAGAACCTGAACAAATATTAATTTTCATAATATTAACCCTTATGTAGTCTGCAATGAGATGAGCAAAAGTGGCATCCACACGGCAAGCTGAGAGGTTGATGCAAGATATTTTCATGTTGTTTCGGACCACGTGGAGGATGTCTGAAACAAATGCAAACAAATTTTAAATAAAAACCAGAAACTGGAAATAAACACCAAAAACTTTTTTCTTTTGATGCATCCAGAGTTATCCATTATGATTTAATTCCCATGTAATACCTTCAAATTGTTTGGCTCCATCCAAACTCCTTTCCAAAGAAAGTTGTGTTAGACTTTTATTTTTCTGGATTCCCTAAAATAGAAATTATTAATCTTAAGAGTGATCTTTTACTGACATTTGTTGTATGTTGACATTTTAATTAATTAAGGTTATTCTTACCATTACCATATCATAATTTACTAATACAACTGACAACACATAACATGTTAAGTAACAAGTTGTTTAATACTTGTTTATAAAATATTCGTAACGCTGCATGCATACTTAATGTACATATAATAATAGTTTCGTCTGCCTCATGTCAGCGGTTAGGGTCAACTCACCTTGCTCAAAACCTTGACATCGACATCTCTGAGATTCAAACCAACCAAACTGAGGGTCTTGATCTTGCCATTGGCTGCCAAACAATCTCTGATGGACTTGCACAGTCTCGAGACCAACTCCTCACTCTTTATAGCAAGAGACTTTTTCTTGGCTGTCTTGTTTTGGGACTCTGCAAGGATAAACTTCAATATTGAAATCCTCTAAAAGAACATTATTCAATTAGTTAACACCTTCATTCAGTTATAAAATATTCCACATAGAATATGTATAACAAATAATTTCAGTAAAAACCTGGTAAATTTGAAGTGTTAGCATAGCTTCTGATTATTATCGTCTCAAGAGCCGCATTTATTTTCAAGGCATTCAGCAGTGGAACCCAGTCACTGGATCTACAAACGAACACCATTCACTCTGGAATTACAGTTACACAAGTGGACGCAAGTGTGAATGATCTTCTTGACTTCATCTTAGATCTTGTGGAGTCATTGCATAGCATATTATTAAGCATTCTTTCACTTGAAGATAATAATAATAATAATAATAATTCAAGATTTAATTTTGTACAGATGCAATGCAACAATTGTTAAGTAATGTAATTTTTAATTGCAAGTTTTATTTAGGTAGATTTCTTAATTTAAAAGTTAATTGACAACCTTTATTTAAAATGATATGTTAGAATATTATTTCCACGCTAAACATAAATCTTTAATAATATTTGGTATTTTACTAAGAGTATAAATATATAAAGTTATATGTTATGGATATATGTTATGTTATGAGTATATATGTACAAAATGTATATATATAAAGCATTTATATACATATATACTAGCTTTTTGAAACCGGCTTCGCCAGCGATACATCCTGCTATTATTTAAGTCCTCCAAATTCAGCCAGCTACCTTCCCTCAAATAACTGGACAATTGAAACGGTGCTCCTGCAGTGGGACTCGAACCCGTGCTGCCATCGCAAGAGGCGAAGTCTTAACCATTAGACCATTAGCATTAGCTGCATTAGACCATGCAGGAGCACAATGCTCCATTCTTTCAATAGCTCTCAAGTTTAAAGCTGGTGTGCGATTTAGGAAAAGGTGAAAGTCGGAAAATTTGAAAGTTGAAAATAGCAGAGATGGAATGGCATAGAGAATGATATATATGCATAAGCAAATTTCAAGTCGCTACCATTCACCATTTGTGAAGAGTTCTTGGGACAGAGACATACACATGCACTTCTGTTTTAGATGTTGAGGAAACTATAATTTATTGTCTATGGAATTACTTCACGAGAACCAAAATAAAGCAAGTTAGGCAGTTCATGTCACTGCAATGATCATTAAGTTGACTTAATTGCATTTTTGAATGAATTAACTAATTAATGTTATATGGTAGTTCATTATTTTATATAATGTTGTTGATAATTGTTTTTATTAGTCAATGAAATATAAAATAAAACATAGCATATTATTATTATTATTATTATTATTATAAAACTAATGCAAATGACATTGAGGATGGACAAATCATGAATATAAGTTTAAATGCAAGCAACATTCTAGATTTACCCGATTTTGTCTGCATTGATGCTCAATGTTCGAATCTTGGCATAAGCTGTCACACTGGCAAGTGGAGACAAACCCAAAGCAGCACACATCTGTGCGTAACATTGTGCAAAGTCGTGAGACAATCGCTCCCTTGAATCCATTTGAATTTAATCTGCAGAAAATAAGTTCTGTAACTCCATATGTAACTAGATCTTTGCAGTTTATTTTATATTCGATTTTAATTTATGAAAATCCTGATGTTGAAAACATGATTTCATACAAGCGAAAGCTCATCTCACCTGCCTCCTGTTTTTATTAGCAAGAACTCTAACACGACTTACGACTCGAAGCCAAAACGCTATTTTATTGTTCTTACATCAACCAAAAAACAGCAGAGTTAGCAACAGGAGAGCCGCGCAAAACCAAATCCAAAACAAACAAAGATTTATTTTGTTTGTTACAAATTAAGTAATCATAATTATTATTTTTAATTTACTCTAAAATGTTTTTTTAACAAATTCCAAAGTTTTCACAGTGACACTTTCAACAAGCTTAATAAACTATATTTTGATTTTAACTCATTTAAAGAACGATATTATTTTGTAATGAACAACGAACTTATAAATGCAACATAATGGTGCAAAGCAAATGTTCTATCTCTCAATGTTAAGAAAACAGTCCTTGATGGCCTTTATGTTCATGTTGGGATTTCACTCTATCGAGCATTTTCATTTGTAAATTTCTTGGGATTTTTGTGGACCAATATCTTACTTTCAAACCTCATATACAATATTTAACTAACAATATCTCAAAAAACGTTGGAATAATTTCTTGTATTCGTCGTTATATCACTTTATATTGTAATCTAGTCTGGACTTCTGATTACTCATCTTGCCTATTATATTTTGCTAGTTCGTTCGGCTCAATAAAAGATAAAAAAATATCCAAAGAGCTCTAGGACATCTGCATGTGAAATTAAATTGCGAAAAAAATGGATTACCAAACCAGTAGTTAAAAATTGTATTAAAAAGGATTACTTCAGTTTATAATCTTGTTCTGCAATTTTTCCGGAACCTCAAGAAATTTGTTTTTAAAAACAATCCGAAATCTCTCGTCCATTTATTTTCTTTTTTAATTTAAATATTAAATATAACTATATAGTCGCTACTTTTATTGCTTAATATAGTCTTAAAATATTTTTAATTCTGTTCCCTAATTCGGCAAACGTGATTTAATATCGCACTTTCTTTTAAGCAGTTAAGCACAGTATTTTAGTTTCCTTAATCTATTTTGTAGCTCGATGTAAGTTCTTTGACATAGGCAAGGAGGAGGAGGTCATTCATTTAATCGCTAACACAGCTCCATTGCAAGCGAGTACTTTTCTTAATCGAAACTGTTGAATTGAAATCAATTATTAATGACA
Organism: Hirudo medicinalis; assembly: GCA_011800805.1. Taxonomy (NCBI): domain Eukaryota; kingdom Metazoa; phylum Annelida; class Clitellata; order Hirudinida; family Hirudinidae; genus Hirudo; species Hirudo medicinalis. The sequence continues at coordinate 295,986 of MPNW01000069.1, forward strand.
AAACCATTTCAATTTATTTGGAGTTCATAAAAATTTGCATTTAAAGAGGTGACTTTAAAAAGTAATTTTAATTATTTAAATACTGCCATAGTTTAATAAGGCACAATTATTTTGTTTGTATATATTCTAAATATACATTGCTCATCTTTTGTTTATTATATATTTTCGCCAACTTTTCAATACGGGTGACGTTACGAAATCATGATTTAAACGATATTATAAATATTTAAAAAGTAATTTAAACAAATAATCAATTATTAAATGTAAATATTTGCAAATTCTAGTTAGACGTTTAGAAAATGTCTTCGAAATTTGTACTTCATTCATGTTTGGATAAAATGCGTGAGAATTGATATCGTCCCGTTTCATAACTTTTTGGCTGTTAACATAACTATCGAAACCTTATGAGAATTTCAAATGTAAACAAATTTTGTAATCGTAGCTGAAATGGACACCAACATCACTGACATCAATCCAGAAACGTGTGTGAAAGAAGATAAATCCCTGAGCGGAGGTGACGCTGAGAAGTCCTGCACTCCTTTCCTAACTTTTGATTCCTCCTTCGCTGTCACACCACAAGAAGATACTTTCATAAATGCCAAAATAGAGCCAAAATGCGAGGAGAACGAAGAACTGGAACAAAAAGACCATGAATCATCATTGACTTTCGATTCTGAACTCGGTTTTAAGTCACGAAAGAGGAAGAATTCTTCAAGTGAGGGAAATGATGTTAAGAAGTCTCCTTGTTTGGCCTTTGATACATCTTTCGACGTCCTTCCACAAGAGAGTGGCTTTACAGGTTTCAGGATAGAATGTGATGAGACTCTAGAACAATCAGAAGAATCTTCGTCGACCACCGGTTCTCAGCTCGGTTTTATGCCACCACAAGGTATCCAGAGCGTTGACGATAACATTAAGGATGTCCCTGAGCCAAACCCTGGCCAATCCCTAGACAACTTTGAGGAACCTCTCCAAGAACAGTACACTCAGGATAAGTTTGAGTTCATAGAGATAAATGTTATATCTCAAAGAGAAACAAAGCCAATTGTCGCAAATCTGAATTCCAGTGTTCTGGAACTAAAGTTGATTCTGGAGGAAGTATTCCATATTAATAGGAACCAGATTTGTCTTATCAGCGACAAACGAGTTTTGTCAGATGCCGATGGCCTCAAAAGTCTCAACCTCAACAATGGATCGGAGATTTTTTTAATTAAAAGATACGATCAGCAAATGGGAAATACATCGAACGATCCCGTTTTCTATTGGCCGTCTCACTACACCAGTATTGCATCGTGCGATTTCGATCTATCAGAGCTTCAAAAACAAATGCAGAAAGACTTCAACGAAAATCCAGAATTGGTTAAACAAGCCCTTATGAACCCGGCTGCCCAGGATCTCATGCGGGATCCTGCCAGGTTAAAGAACATGATGCTTTCTTGTCCAGGTGGATCAAAACTATTGGAAAATCGCCTGGACATCGCCGAAGCTCTGAGCGACCCAAACTTCTTGGAAGAGAGTGCAACAATTTCTCAAGATCCAGCTGCTGTAAAGGAAATGCTGGACAAGATGGTTGCTGCGAAGAGTCAAGAAGCGCTGCCAACTGAGGAGGCGTCAACTTTCTCCAACCAAGCCATTCCTAGCTGCGAAAACATGATGAAGATGACGCTGCAGAACCCCGAGTTGTTAACTACAATGATGACCTCTCCACAGTACAAAGCCATGATCGAGGGCATGGTGGCCAATCCCGACTGGACCGAAAAAATGCTATTGAATAACCCCCTCATGGCAGCTAATCCGAAAATTAGGCAACAAACAAAATCTTTCTTGCCCATCTTTCTCAGGCAGCTCCAAGATCCTGCGTATATTTCAATGATGACCAATCCCAATACTTTGAAATCTCTCTTGAAGGTCCAACGAGGCGTGTACAATCTACAAAAAGAGGCCCCGCTTCTAACTCCCAGCATGGGTTTCCAAGACTGCAACATCCCTGGAAGCTTCAACGTGGAATTCGCGGAAGAGGAGCAAAGTGGAATAGAAAAACCAAGCAGCACTGAAGTTGATCCCATGTCAATCGTTATGGAGAGGATCACCAGGCAGACAAAAGATGGAACAATTGGGTTCTTTCCTGAGGATAGATATGCCAAGGAACTTCAGCTCATGGAAAAAATGGGCTTCACTGACAAGGAATGCAACATCAGCTTCTTGACAGCTACTTTCGGAGACGTGGACACGGCGGTATCTCAACTCTTGATGACTAACGCCGAATTGTCTCAAGACGAAGTCGAAGGTCTGATTGACGGGGATGGCAACGAAGCTGGAGGTGTAGAGTGAAACTGGATTTCGATTAAAATTAGTGAAATAAAGTTTTAGACAACTTGATGATGACTTTTGTTGTCAACTGTGCTTGGGAGGAGTTGTGATAGAATTTAAGGTAAAATCTTGGAACTTTAATGAGTAACGGATTTAGATAGTTTGGATCTTTAAAATGCATAATTTCGAATGTTGATAATTTAGTCAGTAAACTATAAAATATTTTGTGCATAATTTAATCCAAGAAGTGGAATATTTTGCGGTAAAAATAATGAACTTTCATCCAATTTGCCTTCGACAATTGCAAGGTTTAGAACAAAACTTAATCGCCCTAATAAATAAAAACGCTCTTGAACCTTCGTTTAAATAAATATGTACAAATATTAAATAAATTTATACGAGGACAATTTAATAATTTACACCATATGACAGTCACTTACAATTACCAAGCAATATTTTAATTAAGAAATAAAATTCTTTAGAAGTTTTATTGTCGATTTCAGATCTAAAAATAGAGTTTTTAATAATAAATAATATTTAAATAATTTGATAATTAAACTTTGATTTATTTTATTCATCACATTGCTTAAATTATCAAGGTTGAACATTTTAATTAAAATTTAAAAAATAAATAAAAATTAATGTAATTAATATAATAATTAATTTTAAAGATATACACGATCTTTTAAAATAAAGTGGTCACGCCTTCATAAACATCACATCACTCTAATATCAACTACTCAGCTGCCGATCATCTAGCAAAAAAGAACAAAACGAAAATGTCAAACTCTTCAGAAGACTACTCTGACAGTTCAAGTGAGGCTTCGGAAGCTTCCAGCGACGATGAACAAGAGGACGCGTTGCACTACTGCAAAGGAGGTTACCATTTAGTAAAACCTGGAGATTTCTTCAACGAAAGATATCTCGTCGTTAGAAAATTGGGCTGGGGACACTTCTCAACAGTTTGGCTTTCATGGGATGCAAAGAATGCAAACTTTGTAGCCTTAAAAGTCATGAAAAGTGCTCGCTCGTATACGGAAACAGCTGTGGATGAAATTAAACTTCTGAAATGCACCAGAGACACTGATCCTAGTCATCCCTTCCTCAGCAGGACCGTTCAACTTTTAGACGATTTCAAAATTACAGGAAGCAACGGAAAGCACATCTGCATGGTTTTCGAAGTTCTTGGACAAAATCTTCTCAAACTGATTATCGATTCCAAGTACCGCGGAATTAATTTAAATCTCGTAAAGTCCATTATTAGACAGACATTGCAAGGAATGCAGTATCTCCACAACAACTGTAAAATCATACATACCGACATCAAGCCAGAGAATATCCTAGTTTGTGTCTCACAGGAACAGGTTAGGAAGCTTGCTTGGGAAGTCCTGGAGAGGAAGAAGATGGGACTTTCTCCACTTCCTGGAACTGTTGCCAATTTAGTTAAAGGAAAAAGCAAAACTATGTCTAAAAATAAGTTGAAGAAATTAAGAAGAAAAGCCAAGAAAAACCAAGAAGTTCTTAAGGCAAAAATGGACTCATTGGACATCGAAGATAAAAAAAGTCAATCTCCTGAAGGACATTCCAGCTCTGTAGATGCGATGTGTGATGAAAACAGTAAAAGATTAAATTCACTCTTTGAAGCAATGGAGAAGAATCAGGTGCTCAACAGGGAGACACCAAATCCCCAAGTTGAGCTTGGAGTAGCAAAATTTACTAGGGACGAAATAAATGTGAAGATCGCAGATTTGGGTAATGCTTGTTGGGTTCATCATCACTTTTCAGAAGACATTCAAACAAGGCAATACAGGAGCCCTGAAGTGATCATTGGCAGTGGATATGGAACTTCGTCAGACATTTGGAGCATCGCATGCTTGGCTTTTGAACTGGCCACAGGAGAGTACCTTTTCGATCCTCATTCGGGACACAATTACGACAGGGATGAAGATCACCTGGCTCACATGATCGAACTGCTTGGTCCAATGCCGAAGGGTTTGATTATGCGAGGAAAACATTCGAGAGACTTCTTCACTAAGGCAGGCAGATTGAGGCGCATCAAGAACTTGAAGGAGTGGAAGTTATATGACATCCTCGTCGAGAAATACAAGTGGAGTGAAAATGATGCAGAAGAATTTACGAGTTTCCTCACTCCGATGCTGGAGTTTCATCCTGACAAGAGAGCAACCGCTGAAGACTGTCTTGGTCATCATTTTCTAAAGGAGATAAAATAAATTATCATTACTAATTTTTTTGAGCTTTAAAGAAAATTCTATCCACGTTTTTGGACCTTTTTTGTAAATATACAATTTTTAACACTTAATGAATTTATTTTATGTGAATTTATTTATGTCTTGGTTCATAGGAGACCCAACAAACTTCAAATCCGATTGAAGGGGTAGATTGTTGGCCAAGGAACGGACAAAAGCCAACTCATAGGCAGCGACTTTTGATACCTAAGTCCATACCTAACCCTACCTCATGACCCTGGAAATCTCTTTAGTCGTTGCCTATGGATTGGCTTATGCTCGTTAGTTCTCCAACCTCCCAATCTGTAAAGTGTCAGTTTCGCTGAAATTGAAGCCAATCATAAATGCATTCTACCTCATTAATAGCCGTTTGTCAACAAATGCTATAATTGAAACGATATTTATGTTAATATTTATACGAATAGATTCAGGATTTCAAGGAAGACACTGCAATTCACTTCATAATTTGGATGGTTCAAGATACGTATGTAATTCAATAATCTGATAGCGGGTTCGAATTGAGTTGCTGATATTAATAAAATATGCTTATTCAATTTACAGATGGCCTTTCCTACTGCGCTTGATTCTTGATGAACAAGATTTCGGAATGAATTTCAGTTCACATTCAAAAACATCCCTATATTATATAAAGAGATTCGAGTGTCAAAATTGTTTTATTTTTAAAGAAGTTCAATTAAAGGATGCAGCGCAGACGAAGTTTAGGAACTTTATGGCTTTTGGCTGAAGTCACACTTCATCTTCATCAAAATAGTTTCAATAATTCACTTCGTTGCTTTGAATTCCAAAAACCAATTCTCTTCCTCTAAAGATGCAATATTTGATTGTTTAAGATTTTGGATCTTATCTTTTATTATGCCTTCTCGGTCATCAAATTTACGTAATGTCTCTTCAAGGTCTCAGTTCTGTTCCAAGTATGCAATGGACGCTGCCAAATTTCCGAACAATATTACAGGCTTCGCGGTCATTCTCCAAAACGAAGGGCTTTCCACGAATGCCTCCATTGTTGATTTAAATATATATTATATTTAAATATCCTACAAATGTGTCAGCAAAATCAGGCTATATACAGTATGTATCAGTTCTTCCTCTGTCAACATGATCTGAATGTTCAAATCACCAGGCATTCTCAGATAGATAATCAATCTTGTATAAATTTCACCATTCACTGCAAAACGTTTGAACCTCTCACCAAAATATATAATGATTTTCAATTTCTTAATTAACTGGGAGGCGCTCCTCAAAATTAAGCACGAAATCTATAAATGTTCTCCATTCGACCTTGTCAATCTGATCCAGGAAGTGCCTTAAAGAGGGGTAATTGAGTTCACAGTCTCGGTGTTTTTTTAACTAAACTTTTTCTGCTCTTTCTCGAAGACATTATTGGAAAATATGATCTTGTTGGAAGTCACTCTGCAATAAGGACATCCAAAATACCTGGTGTAAAAAGTAGTTTTTATCAGCCTAAAATAATTTTTAAATTATATTTTTTTGTTAAACATTTGACGTAACAGGTCTTAGGCATGCAAATATTAAACATATGTTCTAAGATAGAAAATAGCATTCAAAACTTACGAGGGATTTTCTCATCACATATTATGCGCTCAGTTTCGCATCATTGCGATTTCCTCATCTTCCCCTGAAGGACATTCATTCTTGTTCGACATAAAAATTTTAATTTAAATATGATTTCGTGCAACATAGTGAATCACAAGTTTGCGTTTGCATTCCTGAAAGTGGTTTATTTAGATGGATGGCAATTTACAGTTTGCTTGGTTAAGAGTTTGCTTAGCTACACCTTGCGACAATTTTATAACATTTAAAAGATCTTCCACTTTCATTAGAGTTTTAAAATTTTATTTTAATTATTGTTTATTTAACTCTAAATTCTATAAATTCATTAAGTGTAGCTGCTTGTAAGTTGCTGACGACGATGTTATATACCATTAGAAAACTCGTGCTATGCTCTACAAGATTAAAGTAACCGCTTTTGCCTATATTATTTTTTTGTCTTTTTTGGAACCGTCAAATGGATTGACAAGTCGACAAAAAATCGCATTTTCGACACCTCCTTCTTTTCGCCTTTAATCGAGGTCAAAAAGCGGGTGAAGCTACCAGAGGACGCTATAGCTGAGAGAACCGCTCGGGATAGGTTTGCCAGGTTCAAACACGATAATTTCGACCTCAACGACGCTCCTCGTTCCGGAAGACCAGTCGAGATGGACGATGACCAACTCGGAGATCTTTTGAAGGAAGATGGCCGCCAGACATGCAGAGAATTGGGCGAAAAGAGGAATTGTGATTTTGCGACAATTTCACGCCACCTTTAGTCGATGGGTTTCACTCAAAAGCTTGGACCTTGGGTCCTGCATGAACTCACCCAAAAACAGAAGGATAAGCGGCTTTCCATTGCTGCTCAAAATCTCGCTCGACACCAAGGAACCCATGGCCACAGGCAATGTTTCTTGTACAGAATCGTCACTGGAGACGAGAAATGGTGTCTCTATGTGAATATGAAGCAAAAGAAAGAGTGGGTGAGTCTGGAGAGAAGCCTAAGCCCAGGATCAAGAAAGACCCGATGACGACAATGATTTGTGTATGGTGGGATTGGGAATTGTAATAGAATGTGTTTACCGATTGCTTGGTTTAAGGGGAACAATATGGTTTTTTGACACTTTCTAACATTCTTTTCTGGAATCTAAAGAGAGTCAACAAATTTCAATTTTCTGAAAATTTGCTCAGATACTTCAAATAGAACAAATCTTTTGACACAAACGCGAAAACTGGAAGAAATTTGTTGGGCTTAACTACACAGGATATGAAGCTGAGAATATTTGCATCTATTTGTTATTTAAAAGGCTTAGTTCTGCAAGGACAACCAAACGAATAAACGAAGTCCAAGCTTACGTTGACCGATAAAAAAAACGCGCAAAGGACTTTCTTTTGCGACCATTTGGAGTCGGGCATCGCTACCTTTATCAATCTGAACTAGTCCCTTCATAATTTGAAGGATTCAAGAAACTTATTATGCAAGTCAATAATCCTCTTGATCGATTAAAGAGCTCGCAATGGGGTGATGTTTAGTATAACTTTTCAGAGCAATAACCGAGCCATCTCACAATCCACCACGTTGTTCACATTACTTTGAAAACAATGTGATAATGTGATTATGTGATAATGTGATCATGTTATCGTGTAATTATGTTATCATGTGATTATGTGATTAAGTGATTGCTAACAAGAATAATTCATAACACCATGTCTATGTTGACCACCAAGGGAATGAGTTCGAATTATGAAGCATTTCCATCCGACAAAATAAAATATCCTTCTGTCATCTTGTGAATTAAAAAAAAATAATAAGAATTTACTTTGGGCGGACGATCTTTGGACACTTAATGTTTCATTTTGCTGTTGATGAGAATTGTTAATTGTTTCATTAACAGAAACTGCTTAAAAAACAGAGTTGGTGATGCTTGGTTGACTCATTTGATATTTTTCACGTGAAACTGTTTGATGAAATATTGAACTTAATGACTGTAGGAAGCGTATATTTTTGAATGGAGGCTTAATTAATCATATTTGCATGATTTAAAACTGAATTTTTACACTTCGTATGACCGATTAAAATCAAGTGTTACACAAACATTTCATTATTTGTTTAGAACTTTGAAAAAAAAAAAACAATTTTGGACAGACTAATTTTGATATTTGAATAAAAAAGTTATAACAGAACATTTAATCTTACATTGTTTTACGCTATATATTTAAAAATTTTCACCCTCACATAAAATAATGAACACAGTAAATAAATAAATTTAGACCTCAAACAAACTTCATCTCAAGAGTTTAATATCTTAACGATTTAAAGAATAAAATGCAACGAAAATTGACAATCAATAAACCATTTTTGCTTGTTTATGTTTTCATCAACAACTATCCCCGCAACGATGGCAACAACAGCAACAACAACAACAACAAACAGCAACAACAACAAACACCAACATCAACAACAACAAACACCAACATCAACAACAACAAACACCAACAACAACAACAACAACAACAACAACAACAACAACAACAACAACAACACCAACAAAAGACATGGAAACAAAAACAACTGAAATTCGAAGCCGAGAAAGAGTTCCAATTGAGACTGGAACAACAACCAAAAACTCTCCGAACGCTGATGACGTCACGAACGCGTGACCATGAATGGTGCAGTTTTAGCGCTGGACATTATCCACTTCTAATTGTATCTGGCGCATGGAATTTGTCTGGCGTAAAAAAACGTTGTTTTTTAAATTAAAAACAAAATTCAAATTCAAACTCGGAGGTCTCTAAGCGTGGTCGAACAAAACATAAATATACATGATCGACGGCAGGAAGGATGGAGGGAAATGGATGAATGAATGAATGAATGAAGGAATTGAGGACTGAATAAAGCTTCAAGAAGAATCAACATGCAAGTAATTAAATATTCTTTAATTAATAAATAATTACAAATAAATAAATGCATAAATAATTTTTGAATAATTAATTAATGAATAATTAATTATCGATAATTAATTATAAATAAATAATCAACTATCAATTAATAACTAATTAATTATAAATTAATACGATTATTAATGAATGAATAGCAGACGAATGATCAATTACCAATCAATAAGATTTTTCATTTATCAATAATTCCAATCATAATTCAGTCTAATTGAGCAGTCCAATTAAAATAATAATTGCCCACATTTTTGGCGAAACATTGCGTGCGGTCCGAACTGACACGCGCTGACATCGAAAACAACGGCAAGTCGTCGAGCGGCAAACGAAGCAAAGTGGCCACCGTGCTATTGGTCGGTGCTCGCATAAAGACACTGAATTTATGGGCAACAAGTGACCAGACATTTTGAGGATACCTTTTCAAACGCACAAAGGACAACATGGTGAGTGGCTTTATCGGTGGAATGATTAACTGAATAATAATAATAATATTCTATCGATTCGGTTAAAAAACTTACTATTTACTTGTGATGAATTAACTTGTTATAAACTTATTATTTATTTTTACAAATCAATTTATGTCTTACTCATTTATTTATGTTGTTGTTGTTGCTAGAGCTGTTGCTGTTGTTATCTGATGAAAACTGACATAAAATATCGTTTACTTTTCGTTTCATTTCTTACATTAAGTTCTTCGGATAATTAAGACTAATTATTCAAAATATTTTGTCTCAAACATTAAATTATAACAATAATTTAAAAAGAAATCATCATATGATATCATATCACATCATGTCATATCATATTACATCATATCATGTCATATCACGTCATATCATAACATATCATTCTAATGTGATTAAAGATAGAACAAATGTAAAATAAGTTGAAATAAATGCTTAATAATTTCTTAAATGATCTCACGAAGTCCCGTGAGACGTTTGTAAAAAACGAAAACGAAAAACATTTGAGAAGGCTTTCCACCCGAGGAGGACTGAAAAACAAAGTGATGAAGCAGAACACGATGTCGTCATGTGGAACGTCATGTGGAACATCATGTGGAACGTCATGTGGAACGTCATGTGGAACGTCATGTTGAGATGGGTTGAAACAAGACTTTTAAATGTCATGCAATTAGTTTTAAATTGTGCTCAAATCGAAAGACGAGGTTTTTGCACCGAGGTTGGAATTGTTTCAGATGAGAAGAGTTGGAAACGTTCCCGACGATCACAATTACGATGTCATTGCAATCGTCATCAATATCGGCGTGATGATAATCATCTCTAATTGTGACGTCACCATCGTCAAGACCATCATCGTCGTAATCACCGTAATTATTAAGATTATCATTTCGTTTGAATGGAAATTGTCTTGGCACCAGGAAAATGAAATGCGAAAGAATGACTGATGATAATGATGATGATGATAATGGTGATGATGATGATGATGATGATGATGATGATAATGATGATGATGATGATAAACATTTCACCTGGGATTGAAATTATTATTAATGATAATGTTGTCATCAATAATAATATTGTCATTAATAATAATATTGTCATTAATAATAATATTGTCATTAATAATAATATTGTCATTAATAATGATATTGTCATTATTAATAATATTGTCATTAATAATAATATTGTCATTAATAATAATATTGTCATTATTATTACTGTTGTTATTATTGCAATTATTAATATTAATAATATTATTATTTAGAATAATTACTCTGGAAATTATGGTTCAGGTTTCGATATAAAAAGCATTCCAACACGTAATAACGGAATTCTCATCATGGAGAACCTGGAGGAACGCAATAAATAAATAAATAAATTAATTAATAAATAAATAAATAAATAAATAAATACGTTAATTAATCAATAATAAATTGATGCTCCACTATTGAGAGCCAATCCACAACAACTATGTTAGTAACAAAAACTGATGAACTAAGCCTATTATGACGATGATGATGATGATGATGATGATGATGATGATGATGATGTCGATGATGATGTCGATAGATTTAATAATGTTTCTTTCTTGCAAGTGAACCTCGTTGCAACACGATCTTTCTCGGAAGAATGAATTTTTGGCCAACAACATCTTCAAATAATCATAACATTTATTTGACAAGAATTATGATGAATATTGATAGGTGTGCAAATACTCGCAACTATAATTTTAGTAAAAGATTGCTACAAATTATTTGAATTGTATTTTGCTTGTAATAAAAAATAAGAAATTACTGATGCGATTGAACGAAGTTTCACGACAATCACTCACACAACCACACTTAAGCAACCACTATATATATAATTAACTATAAATATTATAACTATAACAACAACAACAACAACAACAACGACAACAACGACGACGACGACGACAACAGCAACTACAACAACGATGATGATGATGATGATGATAATAATAATAATAATAATAATAATAATAACAACAACAACAGCAATAATAATAGTGTGACTGTTGTTCTTGTCATTGGCAGCGGCTCTCCAGTACAATTTTTAAAGGCAGTAAGAAGAAATGATTTCCACAGGTTTAATGGAGAGCATGCTCTTGAATCAATATGGACGTCATATTTCCATCATCGCCATTGCATGGATATTCTTTCCAATCCTCTTACTCCTCTTCCTCATCATCATCATTCGTCATCACAATCGTCATCATAATCACAGCTGTATTCTTACTCGTATTGTTCGTCCTAGTCATTAAAATTTATAGCAGATTACTCTGCTTAAATAAGAAGTTATTTCACCAGTCAAATGCGAGTGACGATGATGACAATGATTACGAATGATGACGATGACAACAACTGCGATGACTTAGATGATGAAGATGATGATGATGATGATGACGATGACGATGACGATAAAGAAGGAGCAGCGTAGAGAGATTACAAGTGGAGGGCATATTAGCACCCTGAAGTGGTTCGAGTCAGGTCTTGAACTCAGTGACTCGAGATGAGGACTGGTACAACTTCCCTTATTGGCTCCAACCTGCAGGAGGCTTACTTCGAAGTTGTGTCTTGAATAATTTCAAACTCAGCTCGTGCAATGTTTGTTCGGCACAAAAAATTTCATCTCACACGTGTTACACATTCACAGACTCGCAAAGGCACGCAGACAGGCTTAAATCAGGCTTAAACATCACATATCCCTTATTTGGATGAACTCTACAACGGGGGTCAAACACCCATGCTACGTACGGATGAGGAAGAAATGTTTAAAATTGGTCACGTTCAAATTCCATTATTAATTCCAAAAGATGGGATTATTCTCTCCATGCATTTGTTTTATTTTATTTGTTTTTTAATTTAATTTTATTTTATTTTATTGATATTATTTCACGAATGAAACACACGGACGTCTGTGACTGACGATTGTTTGTGGTTATGAATACATTCCGACCTTTGTACGTGAATCTTTTCTCGATGTCAGATTTTCACACTCATGAAGTCCCAAGACGTAGGATTGCAATTTGTTCTCCTCGTCCTCTGTTAAGATTGTTGGAAGCGGGGCACATAGCCACAGTTGATGATGATGATGATGACTATGATGACGATGATTATGATGATGATAATTATGATGACGATGATTATGATGACGATGACGTCGATGATGATGAGGGTTGTCATGGGTGAGTGGGCTGTTTCTAGGGTGGTGCCGGTGTCGAGAGAGCACACTACTATTCACCAATCTCGACTGGTCTTGATGATCGAATGACGCGGGAAACCTCTGCAAGGCGATCGATGGATTGTTGGATGAAAAATTCATGAGCAACTCGTAAGTCATCCGGGACCTCATCATCAGCGCATAACAAGCCCCAATCGATCCTGCATTCCCATCGATGGACCGCCTACAACAAGACCTCTCTCAGTCCATGTAACCACCACAGGGGTGACAGGTCAGACCACGGAGACGACCCTAGGCCGTGGCTCGCAGACGCATTTATCGACTTTTAATGCTTCCAAAAACGTCCAATCCCATTTTATATTGCAGTGTGAAGTAATAGGGGAGGTAATTATTGGGGGAATGATGGTGACATTGATGGTAATGATGATGGTGACATTGATGGTGATGATGATGATGATGATGATGATGATGACATTGATGGTGATGATGATGATGATGGTGACATTGATGGTGATGATGATGATGACATTGATGGTGATGATGATGATGGTGATTGTGATGATTTGATGGTGATGTTTGTAGAATAAGTGACAATGAGTCTTAAGGTAATTGGAGTGACAACAATTAGAACGCATGCCGAGTTGAGCCCAATAACGTAATACAGATTGATGACGACGACGACGACGACGATGATGATGATGACATCGGGAATGATGGAGATGTTGATGATGATGACGTCGGGAATGGTGGTGATGATTCTGATGAATGGTGATAGGACCGTCGACCGACCGAAGTAGTGGAAGAAACGAAAGTGATGGAAAGAAATTCCGTGAATTTCCGACTCAATGGAAAAGACTTGTTCCTCCAGTGGTTGAAAAGTTTTTAAAGCCGCTCGGAGCGCCGGTAATGGAGCGTCCTTTACCTGGAAAGAAGAACTGGAAGCATCATTTCTGAGGAAGGGAAATGACCGTAAGATGGAGACAGGAAATGGCGGAGCTTCGATGTAAACTAAGAGGCAGGTGGGCGATTTTTGGATTGACGTCAACTGATGGTGGATGCTGAAATCAGAAAAGAAATGAGAAAAGAAATGATGAGACATGGTGGTCGGGGTTTGAGACATTTATTAAGTTGAAGCATCCTTTTTATCACGGAAATGCTGGAGGGAATGCGGAAATGAGCAATGATGATGGATGGAAGGGATGACGACGACGACGATGACGATGATGATGTTGGTCTCCAGGATGTTGACGAGTGGAGTAAGATCGGAAGGTTGAAGACGTGCAGGATCGTGGAGTGATGGATGGTGATGCTGGGAGGAGTGGAATTCACCAACCATTCACAAATATCTGTCGTTATGCATTAAAGTTCACAATTTGTTACTTATTTGTCAATGGATTATTAACAATGAAAGGTGTTTAATTTTCAAACATGGTGCTCTTCTTAACAATAGGTTATCATGTTAACAATATGCTTATCATGTTAACAATATGCTTATCATGTTAACAATATGCTTATCATGTTAACAATAGGTTATCATGTTAACAATATGCTTATCATGTTAACAATATGCTTATCATGTTAACAATATGCTTATCATGTTAACAATATGCTTATCATGTTAACAATAGGTTATCATGTTAACAATATGCTTATCATGTTAACAATAGGTTATCATGTTAACAATATGCTTATCATGTTAACAATATGTTTATCATGTTAACAATATGCTTATCATGTTAACAATATGCTTATCATGTTAACAATAGGTTATCATGTTAACAATATGCTTATCATGTTAACAATATTCTCGATAATAAAACGCCACAAATGCATTCGATTCATTTACAAATTCTCGAAATGAATTTATTTCAATTCAAATCAACCCCGCTTAATTGAAATAATTAAATAATTAACCAAGACTTAATTGAACCAATTACGTCATCGTTTCAAATGCAACAACGAACCTGTCAACTCCTTCCTATCAAATAATTGACTTTAAAATATTTCGGAGTCTTTCATTTCATTCGTCGTACTGATGTCACGCCGGTTTGAATGTCATTTTGAATGTCATTTCACGGCTCAAGGTTCTGTGGCAGTCGATCACAGAAGAAGTCCTGTCAGGGTCTCATGATTTCATCTGGGTTTCATCAGCCAACAATTCTTTGAATGCGATGATGATGATGATGATGATGATGATGATGATGATGATGATGATGATTACAACTCATAACTATAACAGTAATTGTTAGTATTAATAATGTTACTGATAAACTCAATATATCACAGTAAAGTGAGTTGATAAATGTTTTCGTGCTAATTATTATTAAAACATAATTTTATGAATCTCCCCAAATGACATTCCAAACAGCAACAGCAGCGAAGAAATGGACAAATAATGATTCGCAAGACTTCAATGCAACTCGGCAGAACCAATTTTGCGCAAAATCTGAGATAAAAAAAGCACTAAGTGAGGCAAATGAAAATATTATATTTTATATTACAAATTAAATCAGAAATACATTGCAATTCACTTGGATCGACTTTTAGAAATTCATCGAATACTTGAGAAAGAAAAGAAAGCATTTTCAGTTTATTCTTTCGGTAAACTTCCTGAAAAACATCGTAAGTACGTGTTGGACGGGAGTTCTGGGGTCTCCGAGTGTGGAATGAGGAAGAAGAAGAAGAAGAAGAAGAAGAAGAAGAATAAAAGAAGAAGAAGAAGAAGAAGAAGAAGAAGAAGAATAAGAAGAAGAAGAAGAGGAAGAAGAAGAAGAAGAAGAGGAGGAGGAGGAGGAGGAGGAGGAAGAGGATTAGATGGCGTGCTTTATCTGGGGCCCCCATCCGACCCCAGCCTGGAAGTTTTGGTTAAGCAAGACGAACAACTAACCGATCCACAAATCGTCCAGTAGGATGAGATCAACCGATAAATTCCTTTCGCGAATTGCCCGACTTGAAAGAGAGAATGGTTAGGAAGAATTCTGACGCAGGATGGAGCTGGAGATGATTGCCACCTCCGACCGAGGGCGGAATGAAGTTCCCCTTGGGGCTCACATCACGTGACCATGATTCGGAATCATTGATTCCAAATTGTTTCCGACCGGAGAATTAAAGTTTCATCGGAGATGAAAACATTTCTGCGTTACCAAGGCAACGGTCTTTAATGATTTTGTTGTTTTGCCGACAGGAAATGGAGGAGTTGAAGGTTGAAAGGCAGAAATCAAGTCGACGTCGTCTTCGAATTTGTGGACTTTTCCTCATCTCCATCTGCTCTCCTTGTTTTGCAGGTCTGCCTTTCTTTTAATACTTTTATATTTTTTTAATTTTTTATTTGTGAACTTTTTAGCTTTGGATTTAGTGAATGTTTTTGACACCATGTCATTCTCGTGGCCTTTCTAAAAGGTTACGTTTTCATGTCTCAAATGATGTCAATCCGAAAGAAAATTAGTTTTATGGCTCCCGTTTCGATTAGTTGAAATAAACATTTGAACAATTTGAGTAATTAAAATAAAATTGTAAAATAATTGAAATGGTCCGTTGGCGCCAAGAATGCCATTAAGCAACTTGAATCAGCAGACGAGAGAAGTCGTTTTATTGCTCGTGTTTTTCGTGCAATTTTTTAACGGAACTTTTGTTAAAACACATTTTGTTGAATTATAATAAATTACTTGATTAATTTTATGAAAACTAATAATTAATCAATCAACTGAGATTACCTGGCAAAAAAATCGACACCACACAGGTGAAGTGTGCTTTATGAGTGCAATTCCTGTAATTACTCCTGTAAATTCTTTCGCTTGGCGCCTCAGTAAAACAAAGAGCTTCATTTTCAGCAAAATAAGCAGACGACGTTTAATTTTTTTATGACCTTAAAATACCTGTGACCTTGACTTTAGACAACCTTGAAATTGTTGCAACCCCGGGCCTGTTCGAATTCCGAAGTATTAGATTAAATTTTAAATTCTGTTTGTCAAACATCGTTATTTTGAGTCCTTTTTTGACCTTTTCTCAATTGACGTCATTTCACTAATTGTTGGTGCTCAAGGGTAAATTCTAAAGTTCAGCCGAATGAAAAATAAATGCGAAAATAGTTTTCTCACACTTTAATTTGAAGCAACATTCACCTGAAGATATGGAAAATCCCGCTCGTTTAAACCCAGAACGAACTTATTGAGAATTGTTTGGAAAGGGAAAAATGTTTCATTAATAGTCATGAATAAAATATGCGCTCGACAACAGAGCAAAATGATGGATAGCCGATCGTTTTGAACTGCCGGTGACCGGGTTGATGTGTCGAGAGATATCTTGGCCCTCCATCAGTCCCCTCTGAATAATGTTCTCATTTATTGAGAAATTATGTCCCTAATTTCGTAGCCTCCACAATAAAGTTCCTCCCAGGACTGCGTCATTTTTCCACGCCACTTCTGACGTTTCAAACCGGCATTAATTCATGGAGCTGGAGAGCCCGAGCAAGCTGCTTGTTCCTAATCTCTGGTTGTCTGAAAATTTGTCTCGAGATGTTTGAAGTCAAAAATTAAACCTTGAGCCTGGTGATTCATCTTGAACTGCGAGTTTCCACTCAAACATTTATGCAACGCGAGCAAATGCTGATTTTGAATCATCATCGTGTCCGAGCCAAGATAGTGGAATCTCTCGTCACTTTGAGACGGTCATAAATCTTCCATTCCGAACACCCTGAGGAGGAGTGGAAAGGCTCTTTATGGAGGCATGAATATGCATCCCCCGTAAATGGCTGTGCGACAATTCGCTACTATTTATTGCTCCACAGCCTTGTATCCAGCCGGAATAATTTTTCTAATGGAAGCAATATATACCAGGCTTGTCCAAATATCACCGACAACACTGGCTGTATCTTATTTTGATACATTTGCTTGAATAAACACATATGTTTAATATCACAATAATGTTGTATGTTATTTGTAATTAATTGAAATATATTTAAATGCAAGTAATAATAATAACTAAACAACATCAGCAGCAGCAATAACACCAACAACAACAAAAACAATGACAATAATAATAATAATAATAAAAATAAAAAATAAAAATAATAATAATAATAATAATAATAATAATGGTAATAATGAGCTGATTCAAATTAATCACGCCACAGAAATATTTTATTAATAAAAAGTCACATTCAATCTTAATGTAACCATTTAAATGTTATTTATAATAATGTAATTGTAAGAAACCGAAGGAAGGCTTGGAAGGAAGGTTTTGATGGAAGACTCTGTTCGTGCGGGGATCAGCGGCAAGAGTCCATTTGTCTCGCGTCTGAGGGCGAACTTGGCGTATCGACGAGGATGCCACGAGACGACCCTGCTGGAAAAATCGTGCTCATTAAAGGAGACAAGACGCATAGCTGGTGTCTTGTTTCTTTTCTTAACAAAAATTTGATGAATTCGATTGCTTTCACGGCTTGTAAGGCGTTCCATTGAGGCTGGCATGAGATGAGAATGTAATTGGATTAAACGGGCACAAAGCGTTCAATGATTGTCCGGGATTACATCCTCCTCCATCTCAATTCACGGACGTGGAAAGCAAACAGTGAAAGGTGCATGTCTCCACTTTCTGATGGAATCTCACTTGCAACGCCAAGCTCGCCAACAAAGGAAGGAATTATTATATGAGGATTTTTTTCTTCTCATTTGCAACGATGATTACATTAATTTGGCAATCGAAATCATTTAATAATTTCGTGTTTGAGTTTTTAGCACTTTGAAGAAATTAGAGCAGAGTCCACGACTCTCTTATCGAATTAAATCCACGCAATTCCAGGTGGTCGATTTTCAAAATGGAAAATCTCGGCGCAAAGTTTCCCTCTAATTTGTCCTAATGAACGCCGTACAGATCTCGAAGCGAGGTCAAGTGGCCGGCAAATTGAATCCTGATTAATAAAGGCATTCCAATTGAAGCCTCGGAGGGTTATTTGGAAGAATGGAACGCAGTTGGGCGACCATGAATCGTTTGGACACATTCACGGATGGCAGGTGACTGAGCGGCGTTTGAAATGTTTGTTGCTTAATGCTTCGGACACGACACCATGTTGATCGATGACCAACACTTCCCTCTGGCAAGAAATTCTCAGGAATTTCGCGAGATTTTTCATGGCCACCAAATTCGGAATCGAAAATCTTTCGCTTTTTCTTCAATCCTCTGCAATTTCAGTTCTCCTCTCATTTCGCGCTAGGCTGGAAACTTCCATGACATCTCTTGAAGATGGCAGATCAAATTATCTCCTCTATCGAACTATCGCTTTGTTATTTTTTGTTTGAAATGAAATGCCAAATAATTCATGGATGCTCATCCGCACTTCAATTGTTCAACTGAAGTTTCCATTTCCACAGAACCGAAGGAATATTGCTTCCCGAAGTCCTTCAACGTGACGTGTCCAGAGTCGGATCAAGTCATCCTAATGACGTCGGCAAAATACGGCAGAATGGTTCGGGGTCAATGCGTGACCTCGGACTACTTTGTGGGTTGTTGGCAGGAGGTGCTCACCTACATGGACCACAAATGTTCCGGCAGAAACAGCTGCTTCCTCGGCATCCCTGACGCTGAGATGCACCAAATGCAGTCCTGTCCGAAAGACCTTTTGGCGTACCTCGAAGCAGACTACGAATGCGTCAAAAGTGGGGGTTTTGACTTCTTTTAATTCTGTTATTTTTCATTTTCAGTCTTTCGCAAGGTTTAAATATCTTCTTCATTTTCACTCGAAACGAACGATTCGTTGGCTGCGCAGTTGGTGCATGCGATGAAATTAATAATTAAAATATTTTTTTTTATTTTATTTAAAATTTCATTACTTTGTGTTTGTTTGAAACTTTTTAGTTTTTAATTGCTTCCAATTATCGCAGTTCACCTGAGTGCAAAGTTTATTCAAGAAAAAAGACCTAAAAAGGCGCTTCAAACTTCGATGATTTATCATCAGTCCTTGAATTTGTAAACTTCTTAAAACATTAATTTAGCATATTTTAAAATAATATTTTCATATAATTTAAAGTGCATGACAAATCTTTGTCCTACAATGTCAATATATATTGATATTAAATATTATTTTATTAATAATAATTAATAAGAAATTGAGCGAAACACTAGTTATGATTTTAATGACTAGTTTCAATAACTGGCATTATTCAAATTTCTTCCATTTTCAGCTCAAGGCCTTCCGCCATCAGATGCCTGTCAAAGGGAAGCAATGGCTTTGGTACGTCTAACAGGCTCCTCACGAGGTTGGCTGTCAAGTTACGTGTCCTCAAATTCTGGTCCTGGATCTGATCACTGCCCTTGGGTCATCGTTCTGCACCGAGGACAAACTGTCAAGGTGCTTCATTTCACCCTAAGAAACCATTGGGTGGCTGGGTGGGTGGGTGGATGGAAGGATGGACGGACGAAATTACATTATTTCAACTAAATAAGAAACCAATTTTCTTTTTATATGTAATAATATCAAAACTTCACCAACATTCTTAATAGAATCTGGCATCAGCATTTAACAGCCTCCTTAGGATAACTCCAAGATTTGGGAAAAATAATCAACTTGTAGAATCTGAAAGCCAATAATAATAATAATAATAATAATAATAATAATAATAATAATAATAATAATAATAATAATAGTTAATTTATAATGCGCCATTTGCATAGCGTCAGAGGCGCCAATGTTTAAAAAANAATAATAATAATAATGATAATAATAATAATAATAATAATGATAATAATAATAATAATGATAATAATAATAATAATAATAATGATAACAATAGTTAAGTTGTAATGAGCCCTTTGCGCCTCTGCTTGAAGCGCAATTGTTGATGCAATTTGTTTTATAATAATAATAATAATAATAATAATAATAATAATAACAATAATAATAATAATAATAATAATATTCAAGATGAATCTTACAAAATCTTTAAATTCTTGTTATTTAATATGCCAGTACTTCTTTCATTTCTTTGAAGAGAAAGAGACGAAATAATGGATTAAAAACAATTGCATCTTTTGTTTTATTCAGCGGAAAGTTTAATTATATTGAAAATTATACTTTTTTTTTAATGAATGAAATAAATAAATAAATATTTTTGAGAATATTCAAAAATGTCGTCTCATTGGAGTTAATGCGTCTCCAGACATTTGCAAGTTCCTCACTGGAATGAAACTTCTTTATGCTTCCCTCAACTTTCCAATTGGGACTCCTGGAACAACAGAACACACAAAAATACCACTCACAAGTGGTGGACCCTACAGTGACATCAGCCAGCATCATCATTATTACTAGCATTGCCGTTCGCAATCATTATCATCACCATCTGGAATCGTTATCACCGTCTATCTCTATCTACAATCATCATGACCATCCTCTCTACCCATAATATAATCGCTACCATCATCACCATCATCCACATTCATTACCAGGTATCATCATCACCACCATCCACAACAATTACCAGGTAATTATGGTAATTATTGTTATTACCATGTATCATCATCACCACCATCCACAATAATTGCCATCATTACTATGCCTCCACCATCACCACCGTACATAATTCTAACCACTACCCTTGACATACTCCTTCTCTGGGCATCATCGGTCTCCTTCCCCAACTCCTCTTCTCCAGGTGTGAACGGTGAATCCTCGCCAAGACTTCAGCGGTTGATTTGTTTGCCCCGAATGGAATCTTGAATGCACATGCTGGAGTTCTTTGCATCCAGTGCACGGGAAACCCCTAATTCCGAACCTTTCCTTGGAAAGGACACCTGCTAATTTCTCGAGGTTTTCCGAGTAAACCCGCGTCACGCCTGTCACCGATAAGCAACCATTTGCTTCGTCTGATTTGTGCTTCTCTCGCTCCTTCCAAGCTGACGGTCACGTTTAACTCGGCGTATATTTTTGTTGTTTTTGTGGCTTTTTTTAGCTTTGTGGACGATTGTTTGGTCGAGATGCTTTGGTCGGTTGAAATGTTTTGGTCGGTTGAAATGTTTTGGATGGTTGAAATGGTTTGGTCGGTTGAAATGTTTTAGATGATTGAAATGTTTTTGTTGGTTATGAAGTAAATTATTGCTTTCCTTTTGTAAATACCACTTGTCGATGTCGATGTTATTGTTGTTGTTGTTGTTCGTAAATTCTTGAAGTCGATTTGTTGTTTCGGATATTTTCATTTTGAATATCTTTGAGTTGCTGACAATTTTATATGAAAAGTAGGTTATTGTTTCAAGAGCTTCGTTAAGAAATTGAATTAAAACGACTCACTCAATTCACGACTCCAAGCATTTGAGCGATAATTCGACGAAACAAAACGAAAATTGGCATAATTTTTAGAGTAATTGGAACTTTCATCGGAAAGACGCGATTGTTGTCGCCTCATTGTTGGATGTTTTGTTGGATGCATTTTTGGATGTATTTTTGATGTATTATTGGATGCATTATGTATTGTTATGTATTGTTGGAAGCATTGTCGGGTGCTTTGTTGGATGCATTGCTGGATGTTTATTCGCAGGAGGACGTTCCACCTCCTGTGCACTTCAGCACCCAATTCTGGATAAATAACAGAATGGGATAAAACAAAATGTCTTCCATGTTTATAGTCTCATAAATTCTTGCAAAGTCCCATCGAATGCTCGAAGCATTTAAATGGAGTCATTTCGAACCTGCACCATCTCCGCGATTAACAGATGCATTGCATCCATGAACCTCATTCGCCTCTTGTTAGAATTTCATTCCTCCAGGATTTTAAGGGTTGATTCTTCTTTTAAGGGTTAATTCTTCTTGTTTTATTCTCGTGTTTGTTTCTCACAATTATTCTTTACGACGAAAAACTGTTTGCAAGGAAAAGTCAAAAGGTTCAAAGGAGGAGTTTTATATTTTTTCCGTTTCAAGTTCTCTTTTTGCTTGTTCGAGCGAAAATGCTCTCCTTGTTGATGTGACTATGACCTAATGACGTCATCCTGTGATCTCGAGATGACTCCTCCTCCTCGATTGTTTCAACCATCCCTTCATCTGGACGTAGTGAGGTCGTAGTTAATTAATTCATTTACTAATTGAACTTTGTGCAATTTAAAGTTTATAAATTACCCTAGCATTCGTTACACCGGAAATAATGCGTAAACAGATTGGCGAAGCAAAGGTACTTTTCAAGGAATTAAGCTATGATCACATTCATTAGGCATGGAAATTGTAATTGTCATGAAATATTCCGTGAAATGTCACGGAAATGTCACGGAATATTTCACATCGTACGATTAGAATAATGCAGCATTTCCCATTTATCGTCCAAACGTCCAGTGAAGTTTATTTATGACTGAATAAAATATTTAACAAAGTTTTTTCTTTGCCAAAGGGAAACTTTTTGTTTTTTGTTGATATCTTATCGTAGCATTTAATACGCCACAAGTCAATATAACATAATCTAATAATATTATAATGACAATAATAACAATAATATTAATAATTATTAGAAATATTATTATTATAATATTAAATTAATTAAATAAAATAACATAAATTATGTAAACAATATTATATAACTAATGTTCTTCTTCTTCTTATTATTATTAATATTATTAGTATTATTAGTATTATTATTATTATTATTATTATTATTATTATTATTATTATTATTATTAGTATTATTATTAATATTATTATTATTATTATCATCATCATCAAAGTTATTGCCCCACAAAGTTATCGTAAAATATAAATTGTTGGTCAGGCGCTGTAATGTCTGAAGATTTAGGCAGATATCGAGCCATTACTACCGTCGTCATCATCGTCATCAGCATCATCATTATCTTACTCACCATCACCTCCTCCTCATCATCTCCATCGCCATCGCTATGAACTCCACCATCATCATCATTGTTACTCTCATCACCATCATCATCATCACCATAAACATTTCATTTCTTTGCTCCGCACGATAGCAATGCATCGATTTCAAGATGAAAATGTTGTCGGGCAACAAACAAACAAACAAACAAGCAAACAAACAAACAAACAAGCAAACAAGCAAGCAAACAAACAAACAAGCAAGCAAGCAAGCAAGCAGACAAACAAACAAACAAACAAACAAACAAACAAACAAGCAAGCAAGCAAGCAAGCAAACAAACAAACAAACAAACAAACAAACAAACAAATAAACAAGCAAGCAAGCAAACAAACAAACAAACAAATAAACAAACAAACAAATAAACAAACAAACAAACAAATAAACAAACAAATTCGAATGCTTTTTAAAATCAACACATTTTCAACATTTTAACGTCATTGAAGCGATGTCCTCATGAGTTCCTTCGCTGAATGTCATCAATTCTAATTACGTCACAAGTTGATGTTGTTGTTGTTGTTGTTGGTGGTGTTGTTGTTGGTGTTGTTGGTGTTGTTGTTGGTGGCTGTTCATTCAAAAGGTTGTTCTCAATATTGATTATTTACTATTGATTATTTCGAAGTTAATCTTTAAAATAAACTAAAGTTTCTTATTTGTGATATAATTTTGATTCTAACTTGTTTTCTTTAAATATTTTATAAATATTTATTATTATAAACATTTATTTATTATTACTATTAATATTTATTTGTTATTATAAATATTTATTCATATTAAATGCATTTATTAGATTATCAACTCCACAAATCATCGTATCGGAAGCATCTCGTCATCAGTTCAAATGAACACAATCAGATAAGTGGAGATACGACTTGGTCCCCTTAAGTTGTCGATGTTCGTAGATGTTCGTAGATGTTCGTAGATGTTCGTAGATGTTCGTAGATGTTCGCAGATGTTCGTAGATGTTCGCAGATGTTCGTAGATGTTCGTAGATGTTCGCAGATGTTCGTAGATGTTCGCAGATGTTCGTAGATGTTCGCAGATGTTCGTAGATGTTCGTAGATGTTCGCAGGAGATGGTCCGCTGCAAATATAAGTTTTATCACGTCGTAATTTCGGAAATATTTATTTGCGAGAACGAATCAGAGTTTTCGTTTTCTTTCCTTCCATTTCTTTTTTCTTTTTTAAATAAAAATTCCGACAAGACGCCATAAAGTGGACGATAATGAGGACGTAGGAGAATCGACGGCTTTCCTCGGCCTGGAACAATTCCGGAACTCCACGTGATTAGCGGAGACTTGGGGCTGATTCCACGCAAGACTGTGTATGGCAACCTCCAAGCAATTTGGAAGATGACAAAGCGACACCTCGGGAGAGTTTAATTTAATTGCTCCTCTTTCTCAAGCCTTGCTTTCATTTCTGAGATATTTTGCAAAATGTCCATTAGGACAAATTTTCCCGGTCAAAGCTCTGAAATGTCGTCTGCTAGCCGGGTGCGTTTTAAATCAAATTAGCATGCTCGGACCTTTCAAAAATTAAACAAGAAGAGTCAAAAATATTGTTTGCGAACTCAGTTTAACAAATTCAAAATCCTTTCGGCACTTTCCAGCTGACCCTGTACGACTTTGGGGTGGCTCTAAGTCCACTGCACGACAACAACCTGTGCACTGTTTACGCCAAGGTGAGGGACGTCGGACATCATTCTGATTTCACCGTTTGCGGAGGAAGGTCACGTGAACGAGTCGTCCACCAATCGGAAGGCAACCGAGTCGAGGTGACCTTGATGAATGTCGAACGGGAAGGTCAAGTCGTAAACTTCCTCTTGAAATACGAAGGTTGATATTTGCGCTTAGTTGGTTCGTGAAATGATTTTATGTCCTGCAGTTGCGATGCTTATATACATGTTTTTTTGTGCTTTTCATGGAATTAAAACTTCCGATGGAGTTTTGTTCTTTTATTTCTCAGTCTCAACTGTCACGACAGTAATCACATCTTCAATACATCACCACCACCACCACCACCACCAATCATGAGGTCAAACATTGGGTATGTCAACCTCAGTGCCCGGTGACGTTTACTATCCCCAGCAGCAAATTTACCAGAGAATTCCCACGAATGTTTATGAGAGGAACAACCAGGTAATTATCGAATCCTCCTTA
>MPNW01000069.1:340198-357689 GCA_011800805.1 Hirudo medicinalis
GAGATTTCAAAAATACCGAATCAATGGATTGCAAATACAAACAAGTCCAACTGAATTTAATACTATTATTTATTAAACTTCTCACTTAACAAATTATGCTTCCTTTAGATCCTGCTTAAAATATTCAATTTAGAAATATTCCCAGGCCATCGAGGTCATCGTTGTCTTATCGGAGTTAGTTTGTCGTAAGAGAGCAGAATACCTGTCAATTCATTCGATGGAATATTTAGAGGCACCAATTGTAATTTATCAATTGTTTGTGAATTCATTTCAATTAATTAACTCTGAATTTTTCAACTCTTTCTTCGAACCTTCTCAAATTCCATTAGCATCAATTTATTTCTTAAAATTAACTTTGACGAATTTCTACGCATTGTTTAAAAATTCAGGTTATTTCGGAACGTTCAAAATTTTTTTCAAAATAAGAATTTTTCCGTTGATTTCTTATCTCAGTTAATTTTTCGTGGGTTTTTGTGGGAAATTTGAAATTTAAAAATGAAATTGGAAAATTATCGAGGAGCGAATTAATCACCGATGAAAATATGAAGCAAAAGCATGATGGCGATGAAAATAATTGCTAATGTGAAGGTAAATATGACACAATAATACGATGATACATTCTAATGAGGTGCATGTCATCTAAACTTAAATGTATTTAAATGTTATATTATGTCATGTTCAAAATGTTATTTAAATAAATAAAGATTACTGTTATTTTGAATTATTGGAATATAAAGTTTCGATAACGAAGATAAGAACCTGAAATATTTCATGTTAAAAATTACGATGTAAATGTAATAAGATCATAATCATGGCAAGTTCACAAATACAATGCACCTGTAATTACGATGGACCATAACACGTTGCTTACCCACAATATGTTCTCTTGTGCACATAAATATGAAATAATATGTTCTCTTGTGCACATAAATATGAAATAATATGTTCTCTTGTGCGCATAAATATGAAATAATATGTTCTCTTGTGCGCATAAATGTGAAATAATATGTTGTGCCTATAAATATCCCACAATGGAAGAATTCTTGAATTACAGGTGCCAACACGCACTCGAAAATGTTTGCAAAATACTCAAAAGAGGAGAATTATTAATTTTTCAAATTCTCAACAACATCTCGAAATCAATGTTTGCGATCAAATACCAATTACGCGAGTATTTAAAAAATTTTTAAAATAAAATTTCATCTTTCAAGAGAACAAAATTGAACGGTTGGCTTGCGACAAATTTAATTGAGCAATCAAGACATTCATAACAATCATCATTTATAATCTTGTTATCATCATCATCATCATCATCATCATCATCATCATCATCATCATCATCATCATCATTATCATCATCATCATCATCATCATCATCATCATCGTCATCGTCATCGTCGTCGTCGTCATCGTCACCATCTCACGAGATCATTAATTCTGAAAGGAATCATTTCACCGTAGAACAAAACGCACCCACTTTGATTGCATGGACCTCTGTTCCACTTCCGGTCTGTTTTTCCGACGTGAATGTGAGGAGGATGTTTGTGTATTTCTCCCTGTTGCACGACTCCCTCATCCTAGAGACTTTGGTGGGTTCCATGTAGTGAGGCACCCTTCCATCCGCCAATCCCCTCGACATTTGCGGGACGACTTTCTGGATCTTTAAAAGTTCTTGGCCCCTCAAAAAAGAAAAAAGAAGACAGAAAGAAATTGAGCACCGAATTCCGAGAAGAAGAGTTTTGAATTAATTTCGAACGATAAGTTGTTTCAACCACGTGCACTTTCTTGTCGTGTCCGTGCAGGCTCAACGACGCTTAGTAACAAGTGTGAAAGAATGTTTGTTTCGTAAACTTTCCTTCCTCGCCGATAAATAAAGAGGACGAGAGAAGGAAGAAGAGATTGATTCACGTCGAATCGATGCCAAGAGATGAGATTCCGGCGATAGAAACTCCGAGAGGCAAAATTTATTCTGGAAGATCATTCATTATTTTTTGTTTCGCACGACGCCATGTCGCAAAAAGTGCACGGCTTCAATCCTCACCAGTGGCTTACACGAACGTGTTTACACTTGCAACAAATTGACTCAATTTGAGCACTCGAGTTTCCAGGAAGTATCAAATGTTGGTACAATGGAGGTTGACTTCTTTTAATAGCAAGCAACTCGTTGCCAAGCGACTGGATAATTAGTTGCTAATCGGATGGATAATTAGTTAGCACTCCTAATCTAACATTGCACATATTTCAAATATCGATGTTTTGTAAATAATTACACGATATGGGTAATGAAATAATTTTGTGTTACCTAAAACTAATCAATTATGCAATTATAGCTTTACAATAAAATCGCAAAATCTTTATTAACTTAACCTGATAATATAATTGGTCATTAAAATTATATTATCTTTTCACCATCAACCATGCATCAACCATGCATCAACCATGCATCAACCATGCATTCCTTCCAATTCAGTGTTTTGTCTTCCTCGAGTTTAAAACTCCTCAGTAAAACTTACAACCCTTTTCAAAAACTTTTCAAAATCAAATTCAATAATTTTAAATGTTAAAAATTTAATTGAACGCAAAATAAAATATTAGCTTTAATCAATTTAATTTATCGAAAAATAAAATATTATCTTTAATAATTACAATTAGTTTCCTCTCGTGTGCAATCATTATTAACAATTTTATCAAAGTTCACCGAAAAAGTTTGCAGACGAATTTCTTATTGATTCGCTTGGATGAATTCGATGCATTCATTCATTTTTTTCGTTGTTGAATGGATGACTGAATGAATGAATGAACTTTGTGATCGTGAAGTCGTCAATCTTTCACAACGAAAGATTTGTTGCGTGATTGGATTCGAAGAAGAGAATAAAAATAATAAAAACCCACTTGAGTGAAGAACTTTGTTCGGGTCCACCATTCCATCGGAATACAGGAACATGGGGTCGTCATTACTTCTGCTTGTCAGACCAGATTGGGTTTGAAGAACCCGATGTGAATGAACTTGATTGAAATTACTGATTGGATGGCTGATGGTTTGATACCAACCACTGTTGACGATCATAATAATTTCTAATCCACAAAATAAATTATTTAGCATCTAAATGTGTTTTTAATTAATATGATTTTAATTCATTTAGTCCTCCATTTATTCGACTGCAAAAGTAATTGATGTGTTAATGCATTTGTGTCGATTATGGTAATGATAGCACACTAGACATTTGACCTTCGACTATTTATAGAAAATCTATTAATAGAATTACATGAATATGTAATGAAGGTGGCTAGGCATGCGTCGCTGAAATTCTAAACTCTGCAAACGGAACACAAAGATCACTTGTTCGTGTCATTAGTTGCGGATTTAGGGGAGGCCGGGAGGGCCATGCCCCCGTGTTTTTTTTAATCTCAGAAAAATAAATTAAATCTACTTTAATTTGTTTTATTTTATTTCACCCTTAAATTCGCCATTGGTTCCAGTGTGCGGCCCCGTCCGCCAAAGTGTTCTTGACCCGCCAGAGCTTGACGCCAGATGATGACTACCTCGTCAAGGAGACCTTGTTTGGTTGTTTAAAACATCTTTAACAACACCAATTATTCATACCAACTACACACTACTACAATTACAAGTAATTACATTGTAATCTTCTGCGTGCTCTAATGACAAATAACTGTGTGACATTCACAGCAACAATGCACCTGATTTGAGGACGGGTACCATTGATTACAGCTAATAATGCCGTAATTAATTTTAATAATTACGCCAGCACGACTACCTACAAGGCAGAACCCTCGAACCGATTCAGCATCTCCAAGAGCAAATAGGTCCTCAAGTACTTCCAAAAAATTGTGAACGAATTCGCCTCTAAATAAAAATTGCGAAACAGTATCTGCCTTTTAGGATTCCAGTTAACAATGGAATGTTCACCGGCGGTCGAAACTCGCTCAAGCAAATTAATAAGCTGAGCCTATTCATTGAAGTGGCTACTGAAAGGAAGCCAGAAATAATTTACGACAGAAATTTAAGACTGCATCACGCTTTCATTTATTACAAGGCCAAATAGTTTCCATTCAAAAAATGTCTAATTCAACGCTTTTCGAACAGATAAAGAAATTATGAATGTCTCAACATTCAGATTCAGAAGCCAATCAGGTGCAGAAGACGAGGCCTCGTGAAGATGACGACGACGACGACGACGACGAGTCAGCCATCAATCGTAGCGGTGAGTTGACGAGCGGTAATTGGAACCACAGGTCGTCACAAACGCCGCGTCGCGATCACGTTAAGTGCGCCTGCTGGATTCTTATCCCATCAACAACAAATCAACTACCTCCAAATGGATGACTGTTCTTTCAAGAGGTAGAACCAGCACAATAAAACATCTCCATGCTTAACTTAGTTGAATAAAAAGCAGAGAAAATATATTATAGCATAATTACTTCAAACTTAGACTTCGCAGGAATGAATAAAATCGAACGCCAAACTCGAGTACATCTTGCAAGCGACTCGTTTGACGTTTCCTCGACGCTCGTCGTCGACGAAACGACGCCTCGACGGCAGCGACACGAGGCCGAGCAAATTGTGGATTATTCACTTCTAAACGAGAGATCTCCATCGATTGAAAATATTTTAAAATCATGGTGGTAACGATCGGCTAAAATGTAAAATCTGAAACTAAAACGTTGCGGACGACACTGCCAGGAAAATAAGTTCATGCCAGCTGACGGGTTCGTTAAACGGCAGCTCCGATCGACCGATCGAAGAGAACGGAC
Source organism: Hirudo medicinalis (assembly GCA_011800805.1). Classification (NCBI taxonomy): domain Eukaryota; kingdom Metazoa; phylum Annelida; class Clitellata; order Hirudinida; family Hirudinidae; genus Hirudo; species Hirudo medicinalis. The sequence continues at coordinate 344,972 of MPNW01000069.1, forward strand.
GAGGCCTCGCAAACACAAAAGCCGCGACGCGACAGACATTTTGAATGCGAAAATACTCAGGTCTTCAAAACAACAACGTGTAACAAACGGACGCTCCTCTGCATCTCGTGCGGCCCTCCACCGCTCGTCCGACTTACAAGAGCCTAAAACATTTCAAGAAGAAATCGAAGAAACAACAATAAGGTTGAAACATGATTCATTGCAGCACACACAGGCATCTTGTTTGACAAAGTGAACACAAGCAACATCATCATCATCATCATCATCACCATCGTCGTCGGCGTCATCACAATTGGCTAAATCCTTGCGAGAAATGCGACACTCACCTTTATAAATGAAAATACTTTGAAATATGTAAAAAGCTGAGAATTGTAAACTTTCTAAAACACCGACTCTTTCGATCTACGTTAAGAATTGCCGCCACGAAAATGCCGGAAATAGTTCGGAGTCCTTCATCCGTAAATGTCCTTGTCCAAAGCCTTCTTGTAGCCCGCCTTGACGGGGGACCTGGCGGGCCTGTCGAACGCGGGCTCCGACTTCCTCTTGAGGTGGTAGACGACGAACATGATCAACAGGACCAGACACAGGAGCACCACTATCGATCCGGCAATTATGCCTGGTCGAACGAAAAAGAGACCGATTTAAATTCAACGGTTTCCGATGGCATTCGTGATGTTAATTTATTCTCCATTTGCAGCTGTCGATTATTCCTTGCAATAAAACTACAAAAATAACAAAGAAGGACATGAAATCTGTCACCTGCAAGCACACCAGACTGACTGAGGAAAGCCAACTTGGGAAGGTTGGAGACCCTGTACATGACGGGCAGGTTGGAAAGCACCTCGTTCGTGTCCTCCTCCTGCTTGTCGATCGAAACCCCGCCGTCGACGCCTTTGAAACAAAAGCCAACGAAACAATTAAGAGGTCGGAAACAGTGGCTGTTAGCATTACAATTACTATGTTGCAATTATATATTATATAATATTAATATATTTATTGTTTTGTAGTCTGGAAAAATTTAGAAATTATTTTAATAATAATTTTACTAATATTATATTATAATATATTATTATGTATGTATGTTATAATATAATATCATAATATACATATTATATTAAAATGTTATAATATTATTATTATTATATTATATATATATATATATATGTATGTTGTAATATAATATTATAATATACATTAAAATGTTATAATATTATATGTATTTACAACATAGCATTGTAATTGTTGCTCCCTCCAAATGCATGATCAATTAATTATGTTTCATGTATCAATGGAACCTAAATCCACAGACTTTAGAATAAAGAGGATGACAGAAAACAATACCTTTTCCTGGTGTTGGATTGAGATTGTTGTTGATGTCCAAATCAGTAATGGCATCATCATCATCGCCTCCGTCCAAATCATCGTCCTTGAACGAGGTCGTCGTTCTCGTCGAGGGCCTCCCGACGGCGGTCGAGGTTCGCCGAGCCGGACGCTGAGAAGTTCTGCTCGTAGGAGCGGGCGGAACGGAGGATGTTGTCGCTTGAGTCGTCGTCGTGGTGATCGTCGTGGTCGTCGGCGACTCAGTCGTTGTCATGGTAGTGGATGCTGTCGTAGTGGTCGACGGAGACGACGACGATGCTTCCGCAGGGGTCGAGTTCAGAGCAAAGTGTGTCGTAAATATTCGAAGATCGACAGACGTAAAGTCCTCGGTGGTCGTGGTCGGTGCTTCTGTGGCATTGGCAGATGGCACGGCCTGGTGCTCCTTGACGACCTCTCTCTGAACGACGGCTTCCAAAGTGACCGACTCCGGGGACTCCGTCGGCTCGACGTCGACCGTGACCTGAGCAATGGTGGAGAAAGTGGTTTGTTGGGTCGTCGAGGTGGACAGAAGAGGCGTAACGGTTGGGGACGTTTCCTCACGAGGAGTTTTGTAGTCTGGAAAAATTTAGAAATTATTTTAATAATAATTTTACTAACATAAATCCAAAAGCTAAACTGCACTTAAATTGGCCAATGATAAATGTTTTGGCAGGAAAATCAAACAACTGAGATCATGGTTTGAGAGAGCCCCTTCATCATCATCATCATCATCAACGCGAGTAACATCTGGCAACGACTTACTTGCGCGGCATCGGGAGAATTTCCCATGGGGCAGACCCGACGGTAACGGCCAAATGGAAAAGCCCACTCATTGCATTAACTTAGCTTAACCAATGTAGAATAAACATTGAGACAGAATCTGCTTATCATCTGATTAAGTGTCAGCAATGCCATGCTTGAGCAACAATTCATGTATATGTTCATTTATATATTTACCTTATCAATGTTGCTCTTTTCTAATTTTTAGCTAAAGCCTAAGAATAACAAATACATAATGAATGTGCACAATGACAATAATAACATCAGAAATATAATTTAAGTAACAACTTTCTCACTGTCTTACTCCAACAACACATCAAAAGAAACAGAGATGATGTTCAAGTCAAGGAGACATTGTACTAACCCAGGCCAGATCCAAGGTAATCATCATCATCATCGTCGTCGTCATCTCCTCCCTCTGTGTCATCAAAATTTGGATCAAAACCAGACTCTCCATACCCACTCCCATCGAAAAAGTAATCCTGAAGCAAAGAAAACTTTTTATTGCAGGAAAGGAAAGTCCGCTTGCATTCCCGAACTCACACTTTGCGTCGTTGTTTGCAGTCTGCCCTTTGGGGTGACCTTCGATTGGCCCTTTGACTGTCGAACTGCACTGGCATGCTGGATGGGTAATTTAACAAATGTACTATGATCTGCATTCATTATTACCCTTATTATTATTATTGCTGTTGTTGTTATTATTAAATACAAATCATTTCAGAACCAGTGCAATCTCCAGAGAAAATCTTTCTGAAGTAGTCAGATTAATTTCAAGAAATCTTGGCTATTTATTTATCTTAATGTTGTGAAATGGGATGATAGAAATTTATCAGATAAGAAACTAAATCCAGGCCTGGCAGATTAAATCCAAGTAACTTATAAATAGTTGTGGAAAGATAAAGAAAATAAGTGCTTAAGTGCCTATTAATCATCATCATCATCGTCGTCGTCGTCATCATCACCACCACCAGGTCTCACATTACAAAATATTCACTACTGCTGCAGAGTGAGGAGGGGTGCATGAGGAAGAGATTATGCAACTGACTTGAATGGCAAATTGCTCAATTCACAGCTCAGAACACGTAATTGGACAAGATGTGCTTTATGAAGATTTGATGCAATTTCTGCCACAAAATATGCCCATCCAAAAAATATGAACAATCTGCATGGGTGAGGGTATTTGCTCAAACATTAACAAATGTAACGAAAATGCTAAGCTTTGCAAGAGCTCATAATGATGATCTTGATAATAATAATGTCGTAATAACAGATCCCCTCAAATACTTATTGGTATTTTAACCTACTGTAAGTTTTTGTAAAAACAAAAAGAAAAGAGATGTGAAAATGCATTTAGGCCAATTAATGGATGTGTCACACAAGGTGAAATCTTTACATGCAATGTTAATGCTCTTGAAAATGTTGTTTGCATTACATTAAATAATCCCATGTCCAATTAACGCAAAACATTTAAAAATCAAAGCAATGATGTCTCAGAAAGGATTTAAAGACGTAATCATGTCGTAGATGTTACAACAAAATAATAAAGACATGCAGAGCAAATATACGTTAACTGGTGCAACATGATATTTATCGATAGATATCGTTTGAAAACATTTTTTTAAATGCAAAACATCAACAATCCAAAGTAAAATAACAATTTAATCCAAGGAATTAAATCAAAACGATGGCGAGAATTTCTTAATCATACTCACGCTCAGAAAAAAACAGAAGCCACTGACAAGTATAACCACTGACAACAAGATGCAAAATTTGGACATGTTTTGATTTATTTTACTCTGATTTTACAAATTAAAACAGTTACGTTAATACCCCATTACACCGGCCTCTCTAAGCTACAACAAAACTACACAACGGATTACTCATAAAAACGGAAATACCACCAATTGGGTCATCGAGTTCATGTAATTCAATATCATTGTAATTTAGAAACATGCTTTAAAACTTGAACTAAAATCTCTTATATTGTAAAATGAGTTTTAAACCATGAGCCTCGTAAAGTTTTAGAAAAAAACTCAAAGGTTTACATTTATTAAACATTTGCAAATATTGTTTATAATAATTAAGACAATTAAAATTATGTAAGTTTACTGCCAAAGCAAATTTATATTTTAATTAAATATTCACTTTTAAATTTTAATGTGTGCCTAAGAAGCATGCAAAAATAAACAGTTCGGGCACAAACTCACAAAATACGATCCAGCAAAATGATACTTCGTAGGTTATTTTTTAAGGGATCGGATTTATCAAGATGTGTTTCAACAGGCGACGTAAAAAGATCAACAATTTTTTCACTTTGTTCTGGAGTTGGAAAAAGTGGAGTTGCAGTTTTTAGAATTTCAGGCTCGTCATCCATTAAAGTGCTTACCAGCATGACATGTTGCGAAAACCAAACTTTCGCTAATAAACAAATGCTTTTAAAAAGGATTTACCATCCTTCTTCAAAGGATCAGATAGATAAAGGATTAGTTCTCTGGTTTCCTGGTAAATTATTAAGGATTTTCTGATTAAGTGTATCTTAAACATTGGTTGCTAAGTATTAAGTTCGTATTTTAAAGCTCCTAATAGCTTAACCGGAGAGGATGTTTGTGAATTGCATGTGCATGGAGGCCCTGCCATCATCAAACAGATTTACAGTGCCCTTTCATCATTGCCTGATTTCAGGCAAGCTTTACCAGGAGAATTCATTAAAAGGTAATCAAAGCCCATTGCCTTGTGACTAATTGACAACTATTTTATTATTGATAGCCAAGCTTTATTAGTACTTTGGACATTACATTTTGAAATCATTTGAATTTGTATGAAGGAAATATCCAATTTGATGATCAATAACATTCCTAACAGATCATTTGAAAATGGGAAAGTTGATTTGACACAAGTAGAAGGTCTCGGTGACCTGCTAAATGCTGAGAATGAAATGCAGAGGAAGCAGGCCCTCAAACTAATGGAAGGTCATTCGAAGGATCTCTACATCAAGTGGTCCGATGAGTTGTTAAAGGTTTTTGCATATCTTAATATGATAATTTCCTTATCTTGCACAATATTTTGAGCACATATTTTTCTATATTACTTTTAGACGTTTTGCTGATCACTTGTTGAAAACAGCACAATCATTTTGCAATTAATTAAGCAATTTCTTATTCTCCGACATCAAACATGTTGAATTTCTGTAATTTCTAGATACTCATTTATTTCTAAAAGACAACAATGTTATTGCATTTAGCCAGAAATTTTGTTATGACACATTACATGCTGTTGTTTTTCTCATAAAGAAAAATGATGCTATAAATGATGGCAGGGTATGGCACATATCGAAGCTTTCATTGATTTCGGAGACGAGGAAAACATGGGCGAGGAAATCTTCCAGGCAGGTGATGTTTCAATGTTGTTAAGAGTTATTTTGAAGTTGAGCAGTTTTAAGATGATTAAACATTGTCATTTTAGAAATAACAAGTGATCTAAATCTATTTAAGATATAAATAAATATATATATATATATATATAACAAATAATTGATAAAACTAAATAATTTTAACCTATTATTGATAATAAATGTAATTCTATTTTCAAATATTTGTGACAAAATTTGCTTTATCAATGAGATTTACACTAACAAACTGAAGCATACTTAATCCAAAGCTAGATTAGACTGGATTAGAATGATCAAAGACTCATTTGCAAGTTATTCAGATCATAAATCAACTCCCATAAAAAAATTAAATAAAAATTAATCTAAACAATTTGTAAACAAGTAAACAATTTGTAATTTTTCTCAGTGAAAAAGAATATGATATCATTGATGGCTGAGATGGAATGTCACCTGAAAAATGATGGCATATATGAAAAGGTCAGGGACGGGCTGAAGGTGTGCATCATCGGCGAGCCGAATGTCGGCAAAAGCAGTTTGCTCAACGGCCTCTGTAAGTTCTAATTTGAATGAAAACTTGTAAGATGCAATGATATTTCTACATTTTCCTTCTGCTTAGGCAAAAGACCGGCGTCAATAGTGACCTCACATGCCGGAACAACGAGGGACGTCATCGAAGTGCCCTTGAATGTTGACGGTCACCAAGTCCTTCTTAGCGACACGGCAGGTCTCAGGAGGAACGTTCCTGACGAGGTGGAAAAGATTGGGATCGAAAGGGCCTACCACAAGTCCGTTTCTATTTTATTCGAATTACTGTCATCATCTCTTGATTCTTGAATGTTTATCGAACGCCTCTATTGCTCCTTTTGAGGTTGGAAAGACAACAAGTTGTTCAAATCATTCAGATTGGAATATTCTTGCAATTAGATGACATTTTTGTTCCTCCAGATCTTACAAGCTACTGCTGCATTAAACCATTTATGATGTGCAATACTACTTTTGCCATTTAGTGTATAGTTGATTATCATTTTTGTTAATCTTTTAAATGATTCTGAAGGTCAGAGAAATCGGACATATTGGTTTTGGTCGTCGATTCGACAAGTCCCGAAGTGGAACAATTGAGCTGCCATGGACGTTTGGATGCTTCTTTAATCGGATCCTTCATATTGAACCAGTTGGATAAACTGGAACTATGTCAAGGTTCTTAAAATATCTGTTTTTATAAATCTGACTAGAATCTTATTAAACTCGCTGAAATATCATCATCTAACCATTTGTTAATAAAACGATAGGTTATGTAAGCTGTAAATGAAATAAGGTGGTCTGTCGTGCATTACGTTTGACACTTTTTAAGAAAGAAATGACCTGTAATTCAAATTATAAAATAGTTAAAATCAATTTTCAGAAATGAATTCTTTGGACAAGAGAATTTTGCTGGTGTTTAATAAGATCGACTTGGCTTCAAAAGAGGTCATTTCAGCCCTAACCAGAGCATGTCATGAAACAAATGGCAAAACTTTGGACCGTCACAGCCATAAAGAATGTTTTGTTACAGCAGAATCAAGCACATTCAATTCTCAATCTATCACACTTTCACAAAATTCCAACCAATTCAAAAGTGGTTCTTTTACCTTCACCTGGTGTACCACGTCGTGCTGTATTGACAATGGTCTCGAAGGACTGGGCTTAACCCTTAAAGAACATGTAGACGAACTGTAGGTTCAAAGTTCAAGACCTTAAACATAATCAGATGCACTAAAACCATGCACTCATTCGAATGTTACAGCTTCAGGATCGGCACAACTGGTCATCACCATTCTATAAATGCCAGACACCACCATCATCTGGAGAAAGTATTCAGTAATTTGAAGGAGTTTATAAATATAATTTCAAAGCCAGCACCAACAGGTTACATTCTTTGAATATTCTATTAAACACAATTAATGCATAAAGACTTAACTGGTTAACACTAAAAATTATCAGTCACTGACTAATTATTTATGTTATGGCTAACTCATCAGAGCAAAATGCTTCTTAACGATTTTAAGGTCTCGACACGCGACTGGAGATGTCAGCAGAGAGACTTCGAGGTGCTTTGCATCAGATGGGTCTCATTACAGGCCACATCACAACGGACCAGATTTTATCTCAGATCTTTAAAGACTTTTGCATTGGGAAGTAAACGAATTACAAAAAAGAAGCTTCAATTAGGAATGTTCCTGTACGATATGTCAAACAACCGATAACATTGTCATGCGACATTGTTAGTATCAACAATGCTACACCTACACAATGTGTTAACATGAATCGTTTATACGAAACTTAAGCAATTGAAATAACCAGCTTAAATAAAGAAGCTCTTCCTAAAAACTTGAATTTTAACTTTAGCGAATAAAAAACAAATTAAATGTAACAAGCGACATGTCAGCGCGGTGCTGTCTTCCTTTCCTGGGACAAAGCCTCCTTGATGTCGCTTAAGACGAGCTTTACTGTTTCTGATACAGAGGCAGTCCCATCTAGATAAACTGATGAATACTCACAGTTAACATATTAAAACCATTAAATAATCAAATTCATAACATTAAATAGATGGTGATCTTTTCAAACTGGCTTTTAAATGTGCTACAGCTCTGATAAAATATTTCAAGAAATGGTTAAGCTTGTTTCAAGTTGAACTCCACTCAATGACCATGCAAAATTTAGAACAGTTACCAGGGGATTTATGCTACAAACATCTGTTCAACCTAAACACCAACTGTGTCAATGAAATGAATAAACTGACTGATATCCTTTTGGCCTTTAGCTTTTTCTTTGATGTCCTCGTATGCGGGCCATGCCACCCTCTCAAAATAATCTTTCGGTTCGTCGCGGGGATATTTCCTAGCCCTGGATGACCAGGAAATAAGTAGAGTTGTTCCATAACTTGAACTTTTGGTATTCTTAAGTTATAATTAACTACCTTTAGTAAATCTAAGTAATAATTGTATTCTTGGCCTTATTATTGCTTTAACCATAACTTGTTCTATTTTTAAGTTGCTTAAAAGTTAATGTTCAAGCTTTTTTTTTACTAAAAAAAAGATACAGCAGGTCCAAAAATTGATTAAATCATTTTATTTAATATAAAACTTATAGTTTAATTTAAAAAAAATCTTTTGAGGCTTTGCAGGTGCTTGTTTCTTTTTCCTTGTTTCAGAAGAAAGTAAACGGATAAAGCTCTTTAGGCATAAGCCTGGGATGCTGGCGCAGACAGTAGGTTTCGTGCCAATGGCAACAGGTTTGGATGAGACCTCTTGTTGCATTCCCAGATTTGGAGTCCATTGTCCTTATCAATAATTCTTGGCGACCTGTAAATAGTTTAGGAGCTCGAGTCTCCTGCATTAGCATCTGAGAATGCATCAGTATCTTCCAAAAGCATTTTAAACTGTTTTATCAGTCTTGATAAGTCTGTCTTCTCTGGAATCTTTTTCTGCAAGGCTAATCTCTTTTCAATTAATTTGATGGACCAGAGCATATTGCACTTATGTTTGGCCAATCCTTGTTGTTCCCCAGACTGGAACCCCTGTAACAACCAGCTCATAACAAAGATCAAACGAGTCCAAAGGTTTTTCATTCCAGGGGACCATTCCAGGATTGCGAACTCTACAGGAGCAGACTTCAGACACTCAAACACCGATGCCTCATCCACGATTTATGCCTCTGTCATAAAATATTACACGAATTCATTCACTGCACCATCCCCAAATTTCCTGTTTTCATGTCATCTCGCACATGTGGTCATACCCTCCGCCTATGCCAAGAAAAGTGCTCCACCACTCACAGGCTCCATTTCCTCATCAATCATACCATGAAACCCTAGAACACTCTGCCCCCAGATATTATCAGCTTCACAACCCATAGTAGATTTAAAGCCTGCATTTCCAACACTGATCTATCAAAATATCTAACAATTTAATGACTTCAAATTTCTGTGCACTCTATATTTATATCTTTACATTAACCAATTCCAATTTGTGTTATTGGTTACTTGTGACCCTCTTTTTGGTTGAAATAAATAAAAAATAAATAGTCTTTCAGCATTTTAAGGTCAATCCTGCTCACGATCTCAAGTAAAGTAGGATCTAATAATGTAGAGGCCACGGGAAATGTGTCAAAATGTGGATCATTGAAAACCTTCTCTTAACAGATCTTATTCCTTCTGTTTTTGGTTGTGATTCTGGAAAGTTGGACAACATGACCAAGATAGTGAAAATGGAAGGAATCACATTTGGTGAGCATAGTGTGTTAGCTTCCAAACTTAATGTTGCGTTCTTTGATGGTCTAAGAACATTTTGAAGCTTTGCGAGGTCTTCCCATTCCGATCGAAAGAAGATCTTTCTTATGGTTTTTTTTTTAGAGATTTTCAAAATCCTCTCTTAGTTCTCAGCCTTTGGATCATAAGGTGTGTTGAATACAATCTTGTTGGAAAGTTACTTAAGTTAAATTTCCTATTTTTTCATTTTAAAATCATTATTAACTGAGTTAACTGTTATGGTTAAAGGTATTGCCTACAACTTCTGAAGATCAAAATGATGCAAAATTACTAAACATCAATATTCCAAATAAGTACCTTCTTCTTCTAAGAGCTTCTGCATATGGAAGGTCAATGAAGTATTTTTTGAAAAAAAGTTTTTGTATTTCGCTGTTGCAACAAAATAACGTCCTTTATTTTGATGTTTTTGTGCTGCCAATTTATAAGTAATAAGAACAAAGATTACCTAAACATGAAAATGAAAATCCCTTCCACAATCAATATCTTCCTTTCATCAGAGTCACTCAACTTTTTGTAATTATCCTCAAATTCTTTCAAGAACTTTGGTCCATTGAAAGAATTTAAACCTATAAATTAAATCAAATATTATTTTTGAATAGACACTCCAAACAACACGATTACTGTCCCAGTTGGCAAAATTCCTATCATAAATGTCAAGAAATTCAATCTTTGGATCCCCATTCTTCTGTCAGATTGATTAAAAAACAAACCACAATAAGAATTGAATGTTATTTCTTATATTAAGATACTCATTACTCTGTAAAAGTTGTCCATGTTCATCACAACCACATTGCTCAAACCCTTCTCGATTTCGTTGCTGAGTGTCGTCTTGCCTCCATTGGAACAGCTCCAAAATATTTAAACAACTAATAACTACTTTAAATGCCTCAAAATTTCAAAAATGAAATGGTAATGGAATTAGTACTAGAAAACAAAAAACTGGTCGGTCAACAGCTGTATGTCGGAATTGTAATATGTGAAATACGTAAACCACAGGTTGCACATATCACAGCTGAATTGCTATGTTCAATTTTAAAGTTATGCATTTCTTGTCACATAATCTCGGAAATTACACTGGGATGAAGACGACGATGATGGTGAAACGAGTTCTAATAAACTCACCCTCCAAGGCCTATTACTAAACACTTCATAATTAGAAGCTTACAAATTCCCGATATCTCGAATTGAAATTGTAACTAAACAAAGCGAGGGTGCGCCACAAAACTAAAAAAATCTAAAGTTATTTAATTAATTTAAATAACAAGTCATAACTACATTTAAATTAAATCCTTTGACCTAATTGAAATGAACAAGAGATGTGTCTGTTAGGTAGTTTATTTATTCACATTTTCAACCCCTAGATTATGATGAGGATTTCATTAGAATTCACGCATCTTTAAGCAAGTGAGTTTTTGCAACAAAATTACTACATTGCATCAAGGGTGAGCATTCTTAGCAAAATTGATTTATAATCTGGTTGCTGTGGAGGACATGAGGAATGTGGTTTGTTAGGCGGAAGAGTAATTGGACATCATAACTAATGAAAAGTGATGTTGGTACCATAAGAAACAAAAATATTTTCTTCCTGCAAATGTTCAAAAAATAATGCAATATAATTATACATAATAGCGCATTCTATTCGAAAACCGAAGACTGGGAAAAAAGTTTTTATTTTAAGTAATTTGACAAAAATTTAAATCAAAAATTTCCGTCGAATTATTACCTGGAAAAAGAATTTAAATTTCTTCTGACGACTTTGGATTGGAAATGTATTTTGTTAAATATTTATTTATACTAATTCAATAGTTATATTATAATCACTGCCGGATTTACGAAATTAGCACGGTCGAGATGTGCTACCGCACAGGGGCTTCCATCAACCAAATGAAACCTTTTTTGCTTGTCAGGGGGCAACAGGACTGGCGCAGAGGCCTGTGGGCCACCATCTGGGTAAAAATTTCAAGTGGAACTCACTGAATGATAATTTATAATTTCGAGTAATATCCACATTACCATCCTTCACAAACATTTGTTAAATCCTTATGACTCCTGTGAATCCTTATCACTCCACACGCTTTGAAGTCGAAGAAACGAAGATGTTGTGACTTATCTGGAAATCGTCGGAAACAAACGCGTGATTTCTAACCACGAGATTTGGTCGTTCATAATTCTTCGGTATTTGAAGTTGCTACAATTTTTTTATCCATGCATCATTTCCGGACACGTAAAAACCTCAGGTTTCGTCAACGAAAGAAATTGCAAGATGGAAGTGTTCCGCATCAATGAATTTGTCATTTTCAAGTTTTTATTTTGAAAATATCGATTGAACTCTTAAACCTAGTTCGATCTATTTCCTTAAAGCTGGATTAATTCGCAACAATAAGACAATTTGGACATTTAAATTCAAAACAGTCATAACTGTCAAACCATCCACATATTTTAATACAATAGCGTGAATATCATGAACAAGAAGAGCAGGAATTGTCCTCATTTAAGAATGGACGTCCAAAGAAAGAGGCAGACGATAAATCGAGCCTAAAGACATCCACTTAATGACTGCTGCCTTCATCACATTTCTGTGATAGGTTATTAATCCAGCGATATACGAGCCTTTTTATTACCGCCATTTTGGTCTTTCAGAGATATTACACCATTTTAGACAACAACCTCAATTTTATATCACCCGATATTAAATTATATTAATATAAATATTTTCATATTACGATGTATTTTTAATAATTTCAACTATAATACTGTGCAATTTTTTCATTTGCAATCACTGCCGCTGTGGCATAAATTAATTCATTTATTTCTGTTAAGTTCATGTTTTTCTCGGTTGTAAATTTAGTGAGAACTTTATTTGCCATTTCTATTTTTTTTGAGAC
>MPNW01000070.1:18109-23397 GCA_011800805.1 Hirudo medicinalis
ATAAATAATAATAATAATATAATAATAACAATAATAATTTTGCATTTATTAAACAGGTCGAATCATATCGGTGACGGTGTGTCTACTCCTGGTCGCTGGCATATTCAGCGTCCTAGTCGTACTCTTCTACGTGTCCCCCATCTCCAGCTGCTCTTACTGCCACTTTTTCAACTGCATTCCATTCACGAGGTCTTTCTGCAAGAGCACAGAGGTCGGCATCGAAAACTTCGAGCTGATTGGTCGACCTCCTGCCTCTACCCGACCAATGGCGTAACGGTGCTTCTAATCTACGAAAGATTCCTAAGCCGGTATATAGTGTGGCTGCATTGAAAAACGAAAGTGGACGATGATCGGTGAAACAAAGAACTGAAATAGCAGCCTTGAGAAGCCAATTTTGATGTCTTTTTTTTTTAAATTTAAAATCCTGTCTCAACATTATGTTGTACTTTTTTATATCGATCTTTTGCATCTGAAAGCCATGGCGATTATCTCGCACGAAAATGCACTCAGTATTTAACCCCCCTCCCCCCCTAGCTTCAGCCAACAAGAAGGAAGACACCGGTCGGCGCAATAATGGCTAAGTAGCGTATTACAAACTATTGATCAAAACATTTTTTGGCTGGTTCTTGTCGTTTGTATGGCTGGCTGCTCGCGTCATTCCGAACATGTTCATTCCTCATGCCTTACAAAATGTTCATTTGTGCCTGATTGTATGAGACTCTACTGATTCAACCATTTAAAATTTGTAATCTTACGACTCACGCCACCCGTATTATCAAATAAATGGATACATACAAAAGCATCATTACCTTTATCATTGAGGTCTCTACATGACTTTAAAAAAAAAAAAAAAAAAATCAGATTTATATAGCGCCACTCGCGAGACTCAAGAGGTGAGAACAATTTACAATATTTCCAAGTGACGACACCCGGCCACCTACACACGTAAGCAACAGTCATAGGAATTTCCAACATGCAAGTCACCTCTGTCAAATCATCTAAGTACTTCGAACGCCTTGACAAGGTCGACAGTCACAACAACAACAACAATAATAACAACAACAACAACAACAACAGTAATAATTTATTACAAATCTATTACTACCAGTAATGACGTCATGCAGAAAGGTTAACGAGTACATCTGCACGACAGGCACGAAGAAGCTCGAGGACGTAAGGCATGCCGGAAGAAATGTGATCAAATAAGACCTCGTCGATACAGGTCCGTCAGTCTTACCGTTAGTGATTATTATTATTATTAGCTGCGCATAAATTATAATACATTATTTGTGTATTTATGGATTAAATATGAACATTTGTAGGTGAATTTGTTAGTGTAATTATATTACATAATTTGCATACAAATCGAAATAAATCGTACTGAAACGAAATATTAACCTAAAAGGTCGCAAAGGGCAAAGGGCAAAGGGCAAAGGGTCAAGCGGCCGTCAAATGCGGGAAACGAATCTGTCTCAAGTCGAAAAGAAGATACAAAATATGAATAAATATGGATAAATATTTGAACGAATTTTCGAATGAATATTTGAATGGAAATCTAATAAATGTTTGAATGAATAATTAATAAATATTATTTATTATATATTTAATAAATATTTGAATGAATTTTTGAATAAATATTTGAACGAATAATTAATAAACATTTGAATGAAAATTTAATAAATATTAAAAACGAATATTTAATAAACATTATTTATTATTTATTATGTATTCAATAAATATTTGAACGAGTAAATAAATAAATAAAAGCTACGAATGTGTGGAAAGCCGTTTGGTGGGAACCGACGATAAATAGATTTGATTTTAGGAATTCAATTGATTTGAATGGAAAAACTTTCAATCCGACGACCGATTGTGACGAGTTACGACGATGAACTAGCATTCCATTGAAGCCCTATCAACGATGATGATGGTGATGGTGGTGGTCATGATGATGATGATGATGGTGATGATGACGATGACGACGACGACGACGACGACGACGATGATGATGATGATGATGACGATGACACAGCACTTGATAACAGGCAAAACTACAGCAGGAACATAATCATTGACGACGATGAAAAAAAATACAGGCACTGTTGCTATGCCTCATCAATGAACATAATAACAACAACAACAATAATAATAAACAACAACGACAACAATAATAAGCATCAGGTTATAATCCAGGCACTAGATGATAAATCCATCATCAAATAGGGCAAGGGTCAAATAGGGCAAGGGTCAAAAAAGGCGACTTCGAAGGCACACACACACAAACACACATACACACATACAAACACACAAACAAACCAACAAACAACAACAACGACGGAATGCAAGGAAGCCGCAAAATGCGAGTTGGATTCCAAAAAGTTAAAGCACCACCCGAGGCCCGACCGACCGACCGATCGGGCTTCAATGGATGTTTTCGATGTTCAGCCAGATGTCCCGCGATGAGTGCATTTGAATAAATTATGCAAATGAGAGAGGTGGCCGACAAAAAAAAAAAACCACTACTCGTCTCTGGCAGACTCACACAAAATATTGTTTTTTGATTAGTCCATCGTCGTCGTCGTCGTCATCACTGTCGTCACCATCGCCACCAAGGCATTCATCATTACCACTGCTACAAGTAATGACCAAATATTACCATCATCACCGACACTACAATCATCGCCAAGACAAAGGGAATCATTATCGTCGTCAGCGACCGAGCGTCAGGTTGGCATTCTCCATCTGCTCCGACTTCCAGTCGAACGCCTGGCTGCTTTTGACCGTCCTGAGGTTTTCCTCTTCGGCCGACGAGGTCTCCGTGGTCGAGTCCCTGGCCAGCTTCTGGGAAGCCTTGGAGGGCTTCGGGGTCTTGCTGACATCGAGGTCTTCGTAGGAGAGGTCTAAATCCTCGCGATAGTCATAGTAGGAGGCCAATATGGCGAAGATGATGGTCGTCGTGAACATGAGGATGGCGAAGAAGAAGAATTCGATTGCCTGCAACGGAGGATTGGATAAATGGATGGATGAGTGGATGGGCAGATGGATGAGTGGATGTTTGGTTGGGTGTATGGATGGACAGATGGATGGTTGGATGTATGGATGGATGAGTGGATGGACAGATGGATGGTTGGATAAATGGATGGATGAGTGGATGTGTGGATGGATGAGTGGATGGACAGATGGATGATTGGATGTATGGATAGATGAGCGGATGGACAGATGGATGGTTGGATGTATGGATGGATGAGTGGATGGACAGATGGATGGCTGGATGTATGGATGGAGTTTTGGAAAACATCAGTAGTCCAAATCACCTTCGTCATGCGACGACTTTAATCAAATAAATAAATAAATAAATAAGAAAACATCAGTGAGGAATGATGCAAAGGTGAGGAAAATTGGCGATAATGATGATGATGATGAGCACTAAATTCTGAATTAATTTTTAATTTACAACTTTAACCTTGGAAAGCATGATGAACAAATGAAATGAGAACATCGATAATAACAACATGGTAACACGAGAACGTGATGATACGAGAACATGATGATATGAGAACATGATGATATGAGAACATGATGATATGAGAACATGATGATATGAGAACATGATGATGTGAGAACATGGTAACAGTGGTGAAGGTGAGTGTGCAGACGACGATGACAAGCGAGTGCACGAAGTTAATGCTTTCAGAATGACTTCAACAAAGCAGTTGAAAAAGCAAAACGAGACGGCTGATGTCGGCGACAGGAATTATGATGACGACGACAATGACGACGACGATGATGTCGAATCTGATCTCGACGACGATGCACGAACAACGTCAAAAGCACCTGGTTGGGAATGAGCGAGGAGCTGGCGATGATGACGTCAATTATGTTTCCGAACCCGGTCGTGAGAAACCACGACGCCTGGACGACCGACTTCATGGTCGGCGGAGCCTGGAGTGGTGGAAGAAACGATGGTGGAGATGAGGATGACAAAAACATGACTGCTGGCACCAAAAGATGGATCAAATGCACCATTTCTGCTTTAACTGTTATTATAATAGATCAACAACAATCATCATTACCACCATCATCATCATCACCACCACCATTACCATCATCATCATCATCATCATCACACCTCATCTCCACCACTGTCACATAAGCTCACCTGCGAATAGGCAAAGGCAAGTCCTGTGATGGAAAAGACCACCTCACCAAGGGTGATGATGATGTACTGGGGAAGCTGGAACCACAGGGAGACGGAATTGGGCTCCAGGTCCTTGATCAGTCTGTGAGTCTGGGAGGCATGCGTCATCATTATCAACATTTCACTATCATCATTGTAAACATCCAGGCTGCCATATAAGCACATCGTCAACACCACTTCCATCATTATCAAGATCCTCCCTGCTCACCAGATTTCCCCCATCGTCGTTGATGAGTAGGGAGTACTTTCCCCCACTGTACATTGCTATGTCTATATGTTGGACGCCTTGGATGGAAACTCTGTACCTGCAGTGGATGATCAGAAAAACTCATCATCGTCCTCATCGTCACCACCACTACTACCACCACCACCATCATCATCATCATCACCACCACCATCATCATCATAACCATCGAATGTGAGACGAATGTTGAGTCGACGGATGAGTGAACGAGCGACGAGTGAAGCGATTGAAACAATGAGAACAAAATAGTCGCAAGAGTTTGTGCACGAGTGGTTCAACCAATGGATGGATGGATGGACGAACGGATGGATGGTTGAACGGGTGGGCTGTCGGATGGATGGACGGACAGATAGACTGAAGACCATCACGATAATAATTGTTACCACCGACCTCCCGGCACTGACTTGGGTGTACCGGCTGTCGGCATGTCGCTCGACGGGGTAGAAGTACTGCCTTGGCGACCCAATGCCGGTTATGTCCGCAAAGGAGATGTTGCTGTTGTACGGTCCGACCAGAATTATCCTGGAAGACATGATACTGACTGCAATGTAGTGACTGGAACGTGGTGATGATGACGATGATGGTGCCCGAGATGATGATAGCCACTGTGATGATGGCAGCGGTGATGATGACGGCATGAAACCTACCTGAAGAAGCATTCTCCGGTTGGCTCTTTCTCCAGCTCGTAGGAATACTGAAACGGAATCATCAACATGGAATCGTCGGCAAAGGACGAGGATGATGATGATGACGATGGTGAATGTAGTGGAAATTATGGTGATGGTGGTGGTCTTAAGACTCTGTTCAAGTCATCAAGTGACTTTGAACTTTGGCACTTTCATCACC
>MPNW01000070.1:31958-89372 GCA_011800805.1 Hirudo medicinalis
AAAAAATTACATAGTATTGCAATTCGTTTTTGTTTAACACAACTTAATATTACATTTGCAAACGAATCTTTTATTTACAGAAAAAAGGAAAATATGGATGAAGATCTTCAATGAATAAAATTTTGCATTATTATATCTCATGAGCAGACGAAATCCAGAGAGTTTCTAAGGCGCTACTTGCCAAAATTAAGCAATTCCAAAATAAAATAATGCAAGAATAAATTATTAATTGTTTATTTACCAAATAAATAAAATCATAAAATCTAAACAAAAATTAGAACGAGCGAAATTAAGAGCCGTGAACAAACAAGAACATTCTATACCTTTCGCTTCAATTCCTCACAGCTTGTATAAAAGTGAAGAATTGGGGACATTGCCGACAATATCACTTTTGGATATGTTCGCCGTTTTGGTCACTGGTCGTTTGGTTAGTGAACTAAATAATATACCAAAATCTAAAGTATATTGCGACCGATACGCAAACCGCCTCTCGACGAGATGTTGACATAGAATCGTAGGCATTAATTTTAGTCGTGGATTTTAGGTGCAAACGGACTTGCAGCAAGTTGGCGAAACGCAGTTCGTATTCAACATACCAAATGCCGACAACGTCAACCATATAGTCGTCTTCATGACCGGAGCCATTGCTTTTCCACCCGGCACGGGTGGAGCGGTGTATTTTTCGTGGCCGTCACCAGAGGGACCCGCATGGCACCTCTTGGGTCACATCCTCAATGAAAAACCAAGTGCTATTTTTAAAGTTGCCAATCTCAAAAGAGGTTAGAACTGCTACTGCTGCTCGAATCTTAGATATTATTTTAAGATTATGAGGCGGCCTTTCAAAATTTTCAATATTAAATTTAGTTCTGGCTCAATGTCTGACCTTTCAGCATTTTGAATGCATGAAATTGTTAACAGGCATGGATGAAGTGCACGGAGCTCATCCATTTGGCATCCTCCAGAATCACGTCAGTCATATGATGCAGGTTGGAATATCAATTGAGAGCCTTGATACCATTGCCCAACAGACTTGTGCTTCTGGAGCTGAGCCATCAAAGGCCCCGTCCTTCCAAGAGTTCTGCCAGAAGATGCTGGAAAACTTTTTCAACTATGCTTCTTCGTTCGCTGTCACCCCCTCGCAAATACCTGCAGGCGTGAGCGAAACATTTGTCCCTGCATCTACTCTTCAGAATTGGTTTTCCAACTTTCAGAGACGATTAGCACAAAATCCAAACTTTTGGAAATAATTCAATCTTAGACATTCTATATGTAAATATATATTTTTTCTTGAATGGTGACTGAGGAGCTTGCTGTGCATTGTGATTGGGTGTGAAATTAAAATTTAAAGACTTTATCTTTATTATGCAATCGAAATTGAAATCTGAGTTTTGATCATTGAAATGTCAAAGAATAACAGGCCAAAGGGCCATTGTAACAAAATGTTGCAATTGTTCTGGAAACCAGAGTTGATGGGCCATCACTGTTGCCCTGAAGCCAGAGTTCGGTCGAGGGCAGCTGGGCATCGGAACTGGAATTGTTAATCTCATCATTTTTGGTCTAAGATATTGGCATTCCAGGCTCTAGAAAAAGTCTTGGAAGGGATAATGCTGAGAGTTGGACTTGCTGAGGCCAGTCTTGCGTCAAAGTGGCAGTGGTGCATGCCCCTTGACTTGATAGTGCAACTCCAGCATTGAGTGTTACAGCTTCATTCTCTACTCTACTTTTTGTGGTGGTTGATTTTAAGTCTTCTTGATGTTGACTACCATCAATCCTATGCCCAGGCAGATTTCTGCAGCTGACTATGTGGGATATGAGACTCTTCTTGCGCATATATTGCTTTCCACATTCTGAACACCTTTAAGAGGAAGAACATTCATGTAACCATAAAGCTAGCAGCAGTTGTAGACAGGGCCACTGAGAGGGGCAAGCGCTCAGGGGCCTGGCAATTTCTGGGGCCCGCCAGGTTTTAAAGCATTAAAATTTTGCAATCGCGACCTTTTTTTGGCTTTTCCATTGTGAAATTGACATAGCATAGGGTCCATTGGCTTCTGAGCCCAAGGGCCCGAAATTCCTGTTGGCAGCCCTGGTTGTAGTTATGTTTGAGGGTTCGTCAGAACTAGCTGTCATTATCTCCATTCCAATAATTAAATTTGCTATATTTATATTATTATAATTATTTATATAATTAGTCTATGATTAACTTGCTCCACTCACTTGTATATGTTCTTGTCCATGTGCTCTTTCAATCCAGAGGCATTCTTGAACTTCTTGGAGCAACAATTGCAACTGTAAAATTGGTTGTTACTGTGGACAGATTGATGTTGCCTGAGAGATGAAGGGTGCTTGAAGGATTTTTGGCACAATGAACAGGCAAATGGCCTCTCCTCGCTGTGTACACGGGCATGTTTCTTCAGATCCTTCTGAAGGCGGAATCTCTTGAAGCAGAGCTTCAATGTGAAAATGAAGGCCGTTGCTGATGTCATGATGTTCATTTTAAGAACTGGGTTGCATCACTCAGCTCAGAACAAAGCTAAAGTAATAAAATTCCACATTATAATGCTAACCTACCTGACAATCAAAGGGTCTGGTTGGATCACTCAGTTGGAGCATCCTCTTTGTCTTGTCTCCAGGTGAGATCTCCACTAGGGTCCTGCCATCATCCTTTGGCAGGTGTAAATTTTTGGGGAGTGGCAATGGCGAAGTCGCCTCTTTGTTTGGAGCACACGAACATCGATGCTTCTTGAGGGAGGATGAATGTTTGAAGTTCTTATGGCAAATGTCACACTTGTGAACCCTCTCAGAAGAATGCACCGTCATGTGCTGTCGCATGACAGAGGCAAAGTGGAACTTCTTCTGGCAGATTTTGCAATGAAATTGTTTGGCATTTGAGTGAAGAGCCAGATGTTCCTGCAAGATGGAGCGACGTTTGAATCGTTTGTTGCAGTGCTGACACTTGAAGGGCCGCCAATCCCAGTGACTGACTAGATGCTGCCGAAGGTAATGCCTCAGAGTGAAGCTTTTTCCACACATGTGACAAAGGTTGCAAAACTTGTGTTGTTGCCTTTTCTTATTCCATGGAGATTTCCTTCTTCTCGTGACTGAGGATGGCAAGTATTTAGGATCAGTGCATACTTCCTCAACAGAGAAGTTATGTTGGATAGAATTAACTGTTGTTTTAAATTCTGTCAAAGTCTCCTCAATGACAGATGAGCTTGTGAGCATGAAGGAGCATTGCCCACTTTTCTGGGCAAGGCAACTACTCTTTTGAAAGTGGGCCTGAAGATCTCTGCTTTTCGTGAAGTTCTGATTGCAATGAGCACAAGTCATGCAGACATCAGATGATATTTCAGCATTTGTGGAGGTGCAAAGGTGATCCGAGATATGGGTTTCCAGCTGGTAATTATTTCTCAACTTCTGGCAGCAGATGGTACAAGAAATGGATCTTTTCTCTTTGTGAACCTGAGACATATGTCTCTCCATCATCTTCTCAGAGTTGAAGCATCTACCACAGGAAGGGCACAAGTGAGTTTCCTCTTTATCTCTACCATTAACAATAGCTTGGTAATTTCCAGGATGCCTTCCTGGATTTACAAATGCTGATCTTGAAGAAACATTATTGATACCACTACTGGTGTCATCCTGATGCGTTTCTTCAACATGGCGACGCATTAACAAGGCCGTCTTGAAGGTTGCATTACATAAGTGGCAATGAAATGGCAAGGTGTCGGCATGCACGAGGGCCAAGTGGTCGCGAAGGATTCTCCAGGTTTTAAAACGAGCTTCACACTTTTGACATTTGAAGCCAGTCTTGAGATGGTGGGACCTATGTCTCTGTCTCTCCATACCTGTCTCGAATGTTTTGCCACACCACCTGCACAGAAGCAAGCTGATGGTTGAGACCTTTTCTCGAGGAAGCTTGCTTTTAGATTCTAATTCCTCTGATATGGCTCGACACTCATGCCGCTTGACACTGCCGATTGTTTCAAAATTACCAAGGCAGACAGTGCAGTGAAATAAGCGTCTGCATTGGTGAATCTTCTTGTGACTCTCAAGTTCTGACTCGCACTCAAACAAGGAAAAGCAGTGAGGACATTTGCAAGGCCTGTAATCGGCATGAACGTGAGAAATATGCTGCTTGATGAAAGCCTTTCCAGGCAGTAATACTTCACAGTAAGGACAGGTTTCATAACTTTCTTCTGAAATCAGAGCTGAAAATTCAACGTCATTTGGGAGATTGCCTTTGACACATAATAGAGATTTTTCCTAAAATGAATGAAACATTTATTGAAAAATTGCTTAATAAATGTGAATAATAAATATTAATAACAATATCCAATAATAATAATAAAGTAATAATATCCAAAATACCAAAGGAGATACTTAAGGACCAAAATACTAATCAGATTGACCAACACATTTATTCACTAACATCATTGATTTTTTCATTGCCTGCTTTTAAATCCAAACTCAGCCTATTACTTGAGACCAGACCATTCTCATTTGAACTGCCACATTCATCCAGCAGTGCCACAAAGTTGCCACATTCTGGAATTTCTGACTCCATTGGTTTGCTAGGTGACCTTTTTTCTGGACCTAATGAAAAATTAAAGTGTTCTCTAAAGTGACATGAACAATGAATCAGACGAACAGTGATCCAAAGTTAACCTGAGGCAAACATTCGGTAGAGTTCACTACTTTCATCGATGAACTCCTTGCATTTCGATGACGCATGTGTATAAAACACACCATTGGAATCAATTGAAATAAAGACGGATTGTATTTTCAGTTCCTGTTCCAAAAGAGTTATCTGCATTGGAGTTAAAAATAATTCACAGATCTCAGGACGTTAAACCAAAAGCGATTCGTAATCAGACTCCTCTTGAAAAAACTTTCTAATTTAGTTAAGGAGTGGACGCTAAATAAACAAACATGTAAAAAAAAAGAACTATACTTTTTCCTGAATCTCGATTAAAGTCGTTACTAGTAAATTAGTATTTATAAGAGCCATGGGCATTGGAGGCAAGTCAGTCACACACCAAGGAATCCACTACATGCCACAATCCCACTCCTACGGGATTCGATAAAATAAAATGGAGCAGACGAGAGAAAAGCGCCCGAACAAAGCAACTCTAGAGGCATCCAAAGTAAACGTGCTTCCAATTATTTTTATAAATTTAGCTAATGTCAAGATATTATAATATAAATTGTAATTAATGTAAAATATTAGTTTAACATTTTATTACATAATTATTGCATATCTTTGTTATTTATTGACGAGGCGAGATATTGGTTCTTTTTTATGGAATTCGACGCAGGAAATTAATTTTGGGTATATTCTGACCCCATATTCCCACTACCTTTGCTGAAAGTTTGTGTTTAATACAAACAAATTGACAAGAGTTATATGTGCTTATTGCCAGTCAATATTTCTTTCGTTAAAACGAATGGCTAAAATTGACAGAAAAAGACCGTCTTGGGATAGGTAACGATAAGTTCTAACATTATCGCTACGTCTAATTGTGATCAGTAATTCATGATATATAAAATTGGGACATCGAAAACTTTTTCGTATTTTTTAGTGATAAGTATTTACGTTATTAATTTCAGTGACGAGGAACTATTAGGCGAAACGGCCTTCACTTTTGGAAAGGTGAATTATTTTATTAAAAAGTACAAATGTAGAGCATAGCTACAGCAGTAAAGTTAAACTTAATTTATTATGTCGTCAGGACATAGACAAATACAATGAAGATGAGTTGCTGGGATGCTCGGATAATGAAATCTCACTCGATGAAGATCGATTCAAGAGCATAAACCCTGCTCGACATAACAACACTCCTATGAACAACCAATCGGAAGGCAGTGAAGATGCCTTTGACTGCAATGGAGAGGACAACCCCAGAAGAAATCTTGCTGTTGGATCATCCAGTACATCTCTCCAAGATGTTGAAACTGACAACATACCCTCTAATGCTGAGGAGGAACTGGCAAATGTCACTAAGGAGTCTCATGATAAATCTGAACTTGGAGATGATCCCAAGTTTGAGCTAGATCTTCACGGTGGAGAGTTAGACTTGGAATCTGAGATGGAGGTAAATGAAAAGCCAGAAAATGGGAAAATGAAAGATGATGATGATGATGATGATGAAGAAGAACTGGATTACGAGGAGGATGTTGATGATGATGAGAATTCCAGGACTCGAAGCAGATTCACGTCTGAGAGGAAGGCCCTGAATCTCCCAAGCACCATTCCAAGAAACATACCCGACACATTGGAAATTAGCAAAGAAGATGAGAAAAAGATCGAGGAATTCCAACAAAAGGGACAGAGATACAGAGATAGGCGTAACAACAGGAACGATTATTTACAACAGCGAAGGAGGCAACAGTTAATCTCGCAACAATGTAATCAGTTCTCTGATCAGAGAGGACTCCTGAGGCAACCTATGGGACTGTTGAGACCTCCACCACTAAACCTTCACCTCATCCATCAAAGGTTTCCGGCCGTCAACAATTCTGATGGCCTCGCTCAGAGTCTTGCCAATGTAGCCGTCAATTTAATGATGTTGGAGGGAAACTTTCAGCAGCAACTGAGGCAGAGGGCACAAAGCCAAGCTCTTCAGCCACTGAATGCAGTTAGAAATCAAAATCCATCAAAGATAGCACCACTGTTGCCAATCAATAGGTTCCAGAACTCAGACAACAGACTTAGAGCACCCTGCACTTTGCTAGCTCAAACTGCCTCCTCTACCACTTCAACATTCACTGATGGTCAATCAAAAATTGGCACCGGGACGGGTTTGCCCATCATAAATTCCCAACTTCAGGCAAGGTTGGTCCACCCGAGACCATCTCATCAACCTATTTTTAATCAATCTGGAGAGATATCAGGGATCCAGGTTGTTAACCAGGGTACTGGACCAGCCCATCATCAAATGATGATGCATCCATCCTCTGCCAACATGCTGCCACCTCCCAATATGGAAGGGCCCCGAGCTCAACAACATAATCAACCAATACAGGTGATTGGTCATCCAACTCACCTTCAGCCAGGCTTGTTCACAAGTCATGGCAGACTTCCTCTCAATTTGAACATACCCCCTCCACAGCAGCAGCCACCCACCAATTTCATCCATCAACCCATCGGGGTGATGGTGCCGATCAGCCGACCCGGCGTACCATTTAATGCCGGTAGTTTCGTGCCCGTGAGAGGAAATTTGCCCCAGCTACATCACCAGGGTCACCTTCAAGTTATTGGAGGAAATTTCCAAACGGGGAGCAGTTTGTCTCAGATGGGGGTCGGCTCCTCGGCCGCATCGATGGATCTCATCGGACAGCCAATAGAGACGGTGGTTCTGAGGCAGTCAG
The DNA here is from genome assembly GCA_011800805.1 of Hirudo medicinalis. Taxonomy (NCBI): domain Eukaryota; kingdom Metazoa; phylum Annelida; class Clitellata; order Hirudinida; family Hirudinidae; genus Hirudo; species Hirudo medicinalis. The sequence continues at coordinate 39,327 of MPNW01000070.1, forward strand.
GAATTAAAAACAAGCCTGCCACCAGACCAAATAATACTCCACCAAACAACGTGGCTTTGCAACAACGGCCTGTGGAGAAAACAATGAGTCAGTTGGAACTGGAGGAGGCGGACAAATTGGCAAGGAGGGCTGCGAGGTTTGCCAAGCCAGTTCAGGTGTCTCCCAAAGCTTCCCAGCCTCAAAAAACAGATAAAGTTGGCTCTAACCAGCTTCTGGGAAATTCCCAAAAGAGGAGCAGTTCACCAGGATCGTTGGAAGTCGAAAATCCGGCAAAGCTCGTCAGAATGAGCAACAGAAAGGTAATAGCCCGGAGTGATTCCCAAGACATGCAGCATCGCAGTGTCCTTGCTGCTGAAAATTTGATATCGTTTTCGGGAGATGGCGACTACAAGGATTTTGAGCTTATGAAGGCCCTGGAGAAGCAGAAGAGAGTGAGGGAGATAGTGATGAAAAAGAAAGAGGAGAGTAGGCAGATGCAGGCACAAATGAGGAGAAAGAGCACCGATTCTTTGCCCGTCACAGCACCATCAGCCCAGGCTCCGATTCCTGCTATTCCCATCATGGCACCCAATGCCAACCAGGTAGGGGAGGTTGTTAAAATTGTTTCTGAAGAAGACAAAGCAAACAAAGCCTCGTCATCAAAACCCATGAAGAAAGTTCTCATGACAAAGTCGCAGTACAAAGCACTGCTGCAGCACATGAAGAGCAAAGGAATTCCCCTGCCTACAGCTGTCAAAGAAGTGTCGACCAAACAGGCCGTGTTGAAAAACGAATTTGACGCCGGCACCAGAGTCGCGAAGGACCGCAGGATTGTACAGATGCCAGCGGCCCAGGAGACCGAACTGCTTGTTCCTCCCGAGTTATCCTCCATGCCCTCCCTCATGGTCCCTGGCACCATGCCCATCCCCTCTGCAGTGGCCAGTCACCCGAGGTTCTTGGGATTAAATTCCGGGGCATCGAGCTCGGCCAGCACCGTCATAGTGTCTGGACTCGCATCCACCACCAAGTACTCTCAATTGAGGAGTCTTGCTGAAAAAATTGGACCCATCCAGGTGAATATCCAGGACGATGATGATTGATTGTTGTTACATCTGGGCAGTTTGATATGTTTAATGTTTTTAAAGTTTGTTTGACAGCATTCAGTATTTATTTGTTATTAATAAAATAACTCCGATCGATAACGAACCTTTTGCCATTGATTGCTCGTTCAGATTTTCTGGTCGGCTAGTTGGATCCTTGCTGAGTTCGGGGTAAAGGGCCCCATATTGCGATGCCATTAATGATTTTTTTTCTCTCGATTGGTAGAACCTAGTTTTGTGACTGCCATGTTAATATTTGATTTCTGCTGTTTAGAGCCTCCAGATGAACCTTTTAGAGGAGAAGGCTGAGATCAAATTCCACCTGCCACAGCATGCTCAAGTCTTTGCCAGCAGATACAACGGGTACGTGTCTTTTCATACCTTCGATGGCCTCCATGATACAAGGCCGCCAGTTCGAGTCCAAGGAAAGATCTCGGTGCCATTTTTGTGATTAAGCACTGTTAACAGATCAATTTATTACTGTTGATTGGTGCAATATCACATGGTCATGTTATGTTGCTCAGATCACTGTAGAATGTTTGTTATTGACTGTATGAGTCATTGACATGATTTATTCAATCACATTATTAATTTATGCTCGTTATCAATTCCTCCATTGCCAGGAGCACCATCGAGTACTCAGTTGTCTCTGTCCTTTTGTCTGATCTCTGAGGAGCTGCCTGGACGATAGTAGACGATGGAAGTAGTCACAGAAATAATGTTAATAATATTACAAGTCATAATGGAAAGAGTAGACTTTACTATCGAGGAACCAATTAAAAGTCACATTTCAATGTTATTTATGACGTCTGCAGTGACGAGTCGGATCAGATTAGAAATTGGACTGAAGGAGTATTGTAAATAGTTATCTCTGTTGTTGTTTTTGCTGGACGATGATGAGACGACCGACGACAAAGATCAAGAAAGATGTCAAGGCAGAGTTCACTCGTCCGGAACCTCTCGGCCGCGATCGTGACACCCTCGAAGTCGGTCGTGCGCGAATATATGTCGTGCTTTGTCTGCTTCATCGAGAAGCGAGTTTTTTGTCAAGGAGATTCGACCCACTTTTAAACAATTTTTCGTTAAATGCGAATGCCGACTTGTCGGAGCAAATATGTCGAGCGTCCGACATTGACGACGACGGTCTTTTACTGCTTACGATCGTGTCCACTCCCTCTTCGAGACTACTTTGGAGCAATGCTCGCATCGAAAATGGATTTCCTTCATGGCGTGGTGTCTTAAATGGTTGCTTGTCCTCGGAGGAGAAGAATGGAGTTTCATTGCCAGAGAGGTTCTTGCATCTTCATTGCTAAATTTTGTCTTTCACTGCCTATGTTCTGTGGCCACTTTGTTGTTTTGCTGCCGGGGGTGCTTTCTTTGCATCTGTGGGTTTTGAGTTAGGGCTTAAATGGTAGCAATTCTTGCGTAGGAGTTTTGACCAAATCAGGTAATACTGAGCTCTTATGCATGGTGCCTACTTTGCCTAAACTCTCATTTGATCATCTGAGTTAGAATTCCATTCACTTGTATTTCGTCTACATTCCATCACCAAGTCGTTTTGTATATCTGTTTTTATTACCGTGGCAATGATCCATGGGTTGTATTTTATCACATTCTATGCCAGTAAGGTATTTCTTGTATTACGACATTCACTTATTTGGACGTGCAGCACCAATTTGTCGAGGCATGTGTTTGTTGGAAGTTTGGATGCTCGGTTGATATGTAAAGTGTAAATTACAATTTATATTGTAAATTTTCAACTAACACAATAATAGAAGCATTGCGATTGTCAGTTTTTTAGGATAATGTGACCGATTAGATGAAATCATTCGATCAAGCACTCAGATACTCTTCTGTGTGGATTGCATATGGAGGTGATTCTAATCTGTGGTTGCCACTTGTAGTTTGGCAGAAATAGGATAGGTTGGCATTGCTTTCGGTGTTACTGAATGGTCCACGATGTTGATTTCGGCATCATTCGTCATCATTGTTATTTCCTCTTGCTGAAGTAGGGCATCGTGAAATGTGATCAGTATTCTTGCAGTGATGAAGATGGCTGCTCTTTTATCACCATCCCTATTATTATTATTATTATTATTATTATTAACGTAATATGCGATGATTATTCTTATTTCTACTATTTTGTGATTAATATTGCAATGCAATGAATGTCCAATGCATTTTGTAAGAATTAACTGTTTATTATTTTGGAAGCAATTGAGGTACTTACATGTATAATAATAATAATAAACAGGATTCATAATAACATCAATTTTTATAATGGGATAATGTGATATATGTTCTCAATGGTGTTAGGCCACTGAAGAGATCACTTAATTATGGCTATAAACATACACGATATTATTTTTAATCGATAGAGTGCCCTAGTCACTGCCTTTGCAGGGATTTGGAATCAGGTTACCCATGGATTATGCTCTTTGGAATTTGCTCTCACTTTGTAGTGATGCGGCTAAAGTGTTGATTTGTTGCTAGATTCGGTTCTCATTTTGAAGACATTGTTCGGCTTAACTTGCCATAGCTCAACTGATGTCTGAAATCTTGCATTTGATTGTTTAGCAACATCTTCCGTGATTTCTGTTTATTGCATAAACAATTTCTTTGCTCATGATCTCGGGCGCTCGGCTAAATCTGCCTTGCTAATGTTCTGTGCTTAACGCTGACATTGCTAATTAGCCTAATATATTATCTGCCATATTGCAAAACAATTTATAAATATTGAATAATAACGTCCTCAAGTTGTGAAAAAGTCATATAATTTATCTATTATTATCATCATTATTATTATTAAATTAATCATGCATGAATCTAGAGGGGCATGATTTATGTAAGAAATCACTAAATGATAGTAAATGGATAGTTGCAATCATGTTCAAGTTTATTCAACATTCACAGTGATGGTGATGTGCCTATAATTAATTTCAGTTTAAAGAATTTTTTGTCAATGCCCTGATAAATGATCAAATGGTCATCTAGGCCTGAGAGTTTGTTAGCATTCATACCACAGCAATGTCTCAACCATCTAGATCCTTTGATCAGAGGAGGGTTGACTCTTAGTGATGAATTTTTCATTGTTTTACATATTCATATATCTGTTGTGATAAATTTTTTTTATCTAGATTCCTGCAAATTATTTTTTGGCTGAAAGTTTCAACCAATTGCAATGGCAAAATGTCGGTAAGTTGGGTTTTGAACCCGGCATTAAGCCTCAGCACTGTGGATCACAATCTTGCATATTATCTTTGTGAGATGTGATATTCTTACCACTGCGACCTCAAATTTCGAGTTGTCTATGTGTTACATGGATTCTGCAAGCATGATTTTATAGCATTGTGGATGCAGAGTTTGAATTCTTAAAAGTATTATCTGAAATGTCACAAGCATAATTTGATTGAAGAAAATACTTTTTTTCACTTTGTTTTTGTAGCTTAAGAGCTATTATCTTCCATCTTGGATGCGCTTGCTGTTTGAAGATGTTTGCAATTAATTTATAATAAATGATTAGGCATCTAATTATAATCTACATATTTCATCTTTTCTTTTCAAATTATTGTGAACATTTATATTCAGAATGTTTAAGTTTCCTTTATTTTTGATGCAAATTTCCTTTCAAATTTAATTTAAGTTGCAAGAAATCATCTTTTTATCAAGAAATCTCCTTCTTTACATGTTTGAGATCAAAAGAGGTTCATTGCTATCGATCTAATGGAATACATGGAGACCTTGGCTAATGATGGTGATGATCTTGCTAATGCCAGTAGTTATGCAGGTTTTGATCATTTTGATAAGGAATCAAGCTGCTACGATAAAGACTGTTTTCCAAATGTCGTAATCATTTTTTATACTTTTGATATTTCTAATGGATTATAAAATTCACAATCGCTCGATAAGTTTAAGTGATGCCATAAATTGTAAAAATCGAGATTTTTGTCTAAGGTCAACAGATTTGTTGCTGGCCAATGCCTTTGCTGTTTGATGACATGCCTCGACATCGGTGCTTTAATTTTAAACTTATTGTTATTTTACTGCTAGTCATTTGGTGCACTGTGATATCTTGAGTGGCACAATTTCAGATATTTGATAGCCTTTTTATTGATATTTTGAATATTTATTTTGTATGTCCAATCAGATTTTTTCTCATATCAATGCGTTTCAATATTGTTTTCAATGCATTTTTATACAATTTTGCGATATTTATTGCAATATATTTTTAATAATTGTTTCACAGGTTCGAAGACAACTTGCATTCTGTTGTGACGCTTTCGTTCGAAGCTTTTTGTTGATTCAGAGTCAATTTTAATTGCTACAAGAAATGCAAACTTTTTTCTGTCTTACTTTGCACTTAAAAACTATAGAAAAGCTTTCTTGGGTTGGGAACGAGTGAGAAAGTAGAGTAGGGGACCAGGGCTCAGTGGCAGCTATAATATGGTTATAGTCGTAGTTATAGTTGACCCTTGATGGTTTCACCTACCTAAGCAATACAAGTCGTTTTTTGGACAGTTCAACTTCGTAATCAAAAGAAAAAAAATTGCTGGAAAATCTTGCTCGATGTAGGTTGAAAAGTTCATTATGATGCGCTTAAACCATAATAGCAAGCGGACGACAAATGCTAAAGTGTTTTTTAAATTACTCGCAGTTTTAGTTGTAAAAAAAAAAAGTATGTAAATTTGACGAGTTAAATTAATTGGATTCTAAATTCTTCTGCTGAACTTAGGCCTCGGAATTTTAGCCTGTGTTTACTCAGAACCGTCAATAGCGAAACGATATTTGGTGGCACCGAGCAATGGCAGACGACAAGAAAGACGAGAAATTCGTGGAACCCGAAGAAATTGAGGAAAATTTGGAGTTTCCGGATGGAGCATCAATCGCCAAAGAGGTGGAAATGATAGAGTTTACGTCAAATAACCGTTTTCCACTCAATGATTCATTTAGCATTGTCTCTGCGCAACAACCGCGGACATACATGTATATTGATGGCTATATAAACTTTAAATAACAAAAATGAAAAGGTTCCATAGCGAATTCGTTCTTGATCGCCTATTAACAGTCAAAGCAGATTCATTTTAAACTCGACTCGAATATTTGTATAACTACTGCGAAGTACTTGCCGTTCGTGAAATTGTTCGCATCGCAATTGTTGTATAAGTGCGTTTGCCAAACCTAAAATGATGACTTTGTTGAAATTTCTAAATGCTCTCTGCAGATAGAAGATGATATCAACCAACAAATGCAAATGCACTTTTCAAGACTCGAGAATGACGTACGTGACGTCTTCAGCCAGAAATTGGAATCAATTGAATCAAGTCTCACCAATCAATTGTCTGATAGGGTTTGTTTTAGAAATAACTTTTTATGGTTAACAATAAAAACTTAAGTTCTTGTATTAACAGTCTGGGCTTTCACTTTCTTAGGTGCTAACAGCACAGTCAGACATCCTGAAGACCAACAAAATATTTCGTGAGATCTGCCGACCACTTGGAGCTAGGTGGAAGGAGTTGTTCCTGTTGCTGACCAAGGGACTGGATAAGGAAAAGGTTGAAGGAGAGATTAAGCTCATTGAAAAGCAGAGTCCTCTAATGCAGCCTTACAAAAGTCTCATGAGTTGGAAGGTAAAATACATCTATCGCCAACATGGTCTCTCTGTTTGTTCATCTCATATTTAAGTTTCGACCAGTTCATCATATTGTGTTTATAAGTATTATTAATGTCTTACAATTTTACAGTTTTGGTGTTCTAAAAAGGCCTTTTAATAATATTCATTAGGAGCTAAAGGGGACTTCCTTTGTTGTGGATGAATTGACTCCTGCACTGAGAAATTTGGGTCTGAACGATCTTGTCGATAAAGTCGACATCATCCTCCATCGTTAGATTATTTATATCTTTTTTGTATCGGATGAATTAGTGTATGTGATGATTATTATTATTATCATTATTATTATTATTATTATAATTCCATCATCTTATCCCAGCTTTCAAGTAGTTTAATTTTGGAAATTTGTTTTTAATATAGGCGATTCCAAGGACGACCTTTTCGACCTCTCTAGCATCGGCAAGTCGCTCAACCCTGAGCAGGATGCTACCTTTGGGGCATCCTCGAGAGCCAGAGAGACTCCACCGAGGAGCAGCCGAAGCAGCGTGCCCGTGACGAGAACAAGGACGATCAGTGGTGAAAGTGGTGCTTCGGCTGCCGAGAGTTCTCTGGTTGTCTCGAAGGATCAAAATCTTGAAGCTGCTGCATCCTCTCCCTTTTCGCCTCCTGCTGCCGAGCCCGCTAGCCCAGAAGGTGGTGAGTTAATTAGTGCCAGTACCTCCGTGAGTTCTTGGGTATACAAAATGCATTAAATCACATTTAGTCATGTCTCTATTCCCAGGAGCCCTTGATGACAGACATCTCCTTTTCCTTGCTAAGAAGATTGGTGACACCTGGGACAAGCTTGCCAAGGAATTGAAAGTCCCGAAAGAGGATGTCTCCGACATTATGACTTCCGAGGGATCGATGAACTATCAAGGTGCCTTCAGAATGCTCTGGATCTGGAGAGAATCCAGTTCCAACAATACCGAAGGGAGTCTCGAACTCCTGACCTCTGCTCTGGTAAAGATTGGAAGGCCCGACCTCGTAAGCCTTCTGAAGTCTTAAATGGGTCATGTTGTTGCTCAAGGCTCGAGGTTTTATTTGAGTTATGTACTTGCAAGTTAGGAGTCTTATAATATATTAATGTCGTGTTAGCGTTATGATTATTGCTTAACGACCTATCATTTTCTGCAACACCATGGAATTGTAATTATTGCCAAATGTCATTCAGAAGTGCAAAAAATTCTAGTGCGACATCATCTAACATGAGTTTCCAGTATTAACGTTATCATCGTTGAATGTCATCATCCTCTTAAATCCAAGATGTAAAGCAAGTTGGCAAAGATGTTTTGTTCTGTCCACGTTCCCACCTTTCCTGCATGTCGATTTCATTTTCGTGTCATTTCTCCTGACAATTTGCGATGCCGTCATCTCTCGTCGTGTCAAAATTCTGCGGTAGCGTCTACTGCCACCATGACATTGTAGGTGGCCTCAGTTCATTGCATTTCTTGAAGACATTGTTATACTTTCATTGTTGATTTTTATTCATTCATTATCCAGTAGTGGACGTCCATTTCAAGACAACAACTTTGTTTTCCTGAATTGTTGAATCTCGACAATAAAATAGCAGGTTCGGGACCTGCTCGACGGAGATTTTATTGTAGAAATTTTCTCATTCTGATTTTGGAGAGATTGATAAACAATCATTACCACTCGCTCACTCACACTGTTATTTTTGATCATGATTCTCAGTGACAAATGTTGGTTCACTTGATTTGTGGGGTTCATTATTCTTGTGATTATAGTATGATCTTAATGAGAAGTTTTCATCATTTATTATCTTAATTGTTGCTTTGGATATTAAGCTTTGAATGTACTTAGGCCAACTGAAGGAGAAGTACATCAATAATTTGCTGATATTTCCTTCAAGAATCTATATTTAGAGAAGATCTTTGATTGGCTCAATTTTGATCGTTGCTTTCGTCAGCTGCCGAAAACCAGTACCGTTTAGTTAACTCGAGGTGGTCTAATTTGCATATTCGTGATCATTTCTTCTGTTATAATATATCTCCTAATCTGCATAATGTGTGCCCATTAAATTGGTTCCATCTTATAAACGTCTGGTATTCAGTGTCAATAAAATATTTCCGAACTTCTTGAATAAATTTATAAAAATCTCATAAACACACAAGGGGACATTTCTTTGACTTTTAATGAAAGCAACTTGTGCATACTAATCGGGGTCAGTTCGTAGGTCGTGCCAATCAGACACTAGTTCCTTCGTCCTGCTGGTCATTTTCTGGAACCATCTTTCGGCTGGAGTTGTACAACTCTTGCTTCTTTAGTTTGATGCTTTCTTCTGATTCCGTTCGAATTTCATCCAATAGGATGTTGATAATGTTGTTTTTTAACTGGGGCTGCTTTGGAATCATTGATGGGAGAGGGTTACCTGTCCATTACGAGAAAGAAACAGTTCAATGATATTCCTAAATACTTTCATAGTTGATGGTAATGCGCATTTAATAAAGACAATTCGTTTATGTGCTCTGGAAATGATTCAATGTAAAAGCCAGCCAAATCTGATGGATTGATGATTCTGAACTAGTTCAAATTGCACAAAGTGGCCTCTCACCTTTGAGTTCAAGGACTCCCATAGAAATCCCCTTCCCAGGGTAAGTTCTGGGTAACTGGAGCAATCGTGTGAAACATCTGTCGTATTTTTCATACCTTGGGGCAAGTTCCTTAAACAGCTTGTGGATCATGTCCTTCTCCTGAAATGTATAACAATTGAGAAGCCATGCAAACAAGAACTGATCTAATGTTATGATGGTTCTCTACGGGTTACCTAATATTAATATCATTAATTTAGAATAAAAGCATTGAAAACAATTCCACATATTCAAAGCCCTAAAGTTCGACATATGAACTCCGGCGAAAACTGTGAATGCAACATTGAAGTATCAGTTTTGTTTGTAACAATTTTTATTTATTAAATAACAGTTGGCTGAGTTTATGTGAATATGGATTCAAGTTGAGGTGAAGAATGAAGCACTTTAGATACATTTGTTTAATTATATCAATTTGGTCAGTGATCCAATGCATGACAAATCAGTTCGTGGGTCAAGAATACATATTTCACAACAATAATTATGGTCATTAACATAATAATGAGCCGCATTATAACATCAATTCGCAAACGAAAAAGTTAAATTAAAAACAATATAAATTAGTATAAAGCCAACCAAGAGCCAATTATCAAGCATTTCCATTGTTGGTTTGTGCTTGTCTCCATGCTTTTGAGCTTCCATGATGATCTTTAAATGTTTAAAATGTATTAAAGAAAGTCAAAATAATTGCACTAAGCAGCAAAAGCTCCAAAGTCATATAACTAAAACTTGTACTATTATGAAATATTTCATAAATGAAATCCACAAACTAGCTCAGCATAGCCTCTGGCTTCATCCAGATAAAATGATTTGTCTTCAACCCTTTCGTATCTAAATAAATCCGTCACAATCCTTCTTAGCTTGTTTATTCTGCCCTGAGGACCACTGCCAGTCCCCTCAGCCTTGGGCATGTTACGATGACGGTTTCTGAAAACAATCCTCAGCATCTCCTTTTTTTTTAAACTTCGGACCGATGGCAGACAACGCACCCCAATATCGTTTATCAGAGAAAGTAAACAATGTCAAAGGAAAATAACCTCTGGCAAAGTGTTACTTTGTGAATTAGCAAGACATTTAAATAATTTATTTTTTATGTGAAATTTGAACCTAACTTAAGTTTATTAAAAATAAATAATAATTAAATATTGATTAAAAATTTATGTGGACATTTGTTGAATCGTTAGACCCTTTTAATTTGTTGATGATTGGGATTTTTCACTCTATTAGTGTGATTTAAAAAATAAAATTTTGTTTAAATAAAGACAATATTAATAAATTATTTTATCATACACAGGCTTGCCGACTGTTTACGTCTTGCGCATATTCCCGTGATGAGCTTTGGTATTTTAAAAATAAACACAGGGAAACATGGCTACTTTTATGAACACGGAATGTGTAAAATATGTTTCTAGTGGTGGTATTGCACCTCTGTGTGAGCTGGCCTTTTGTAGACATTGTTTGGAGCTGAGGTCAAAATTATGCGTCTTCCACGAAGTAATTTTTTGTCTGGTTCTCTCATTCATGATGTTGTCTGGAAGTCCGGATGACTTCTGATATTGGTTTATGGCCTTGGCAATTTAAACGCATGACGACACTGAATGTTTAACACATTATAATTACAGCAATTTTTGTTGACATATTAAAGGTGGATTCCTTGTACTGCCCCAACTGCCTGGAAAATATGCCAGCTGCTGAGGCAAAGGCGAGAAAAAACAGGTTCATAGAAAAGCAGTAGCAAACTCATAAAGTAGTTGATGAGTACAAAAGCAAAATTTTATTAACTGGTTTTTGTGTAATTTTTAGATCAGTAGTATTTATCTGCTAAGTCATTTGTCAGTTAAATTTCTTCTTATTATACTCTGACATGTATGTACAATCTATGTTTTATTTCCAATATTATCACTATGAATAACAAATACTTAATTTAAAAAAAAAAACCATATCCTTAGCGAATCAATAAACTATTTTCAAAGCCATGTTTCTTTGATTTACCACCAGATGTGCCAGCTGTTTTGACTGTCCTAGCTGCAATAATGCTCTGTCAGTGAGGGCAACCTCTGTTATGATGGAGAACCCCACATCTGAGGGTCCGGGCACTCCCAGGAAGGCCTTCTACCTCGCCTGTGGCTTCTGTAGGTGGACTTCCAGAGATGTTGGCATCAAGGACCAGTCAGTCTGTGAGTAAAAACGAATTTAAACATCACAGTATTTATTTTTTATCAGTACCTGATTAGTTGAAAAGTGGATTTTTACATTTTTTTGTGAATTAGTGGATCTAAAAATAATTTGTGCATGATTCAATATTTGTATTATGTGTTGTTATTTCTTATTTATAGCTTCTGGTGGGTGGCCTGACCAAGTGAATCCTCATACACAGAGGGTTTGCTCATCTGTTTACAATTTGTTTAAAATTCACCCATGCAAACTTTATTAGTGAACGACGACTGATCGTTGCTTCTTGTAATTAAGATTTTTTTTAAAAGTTAACTATTATTATCAATATTAATTAATTAACCATACTTTCATTAATTGTTATTAATTAATTCCTGAGTGGTAGCTAATTAAAAAAAAGATGTCTTAATTACACGAAAGAATGATTACAAGAATAATTGTCAACAAAACTCAAAGTATACTTAAATTCTACACCATAATCAACAGATAGCCTCTCTGATAGACTATTACAAGCAGTTTGCACTCAAAGAACTCCAGGAAAAAGAGAAGAAGAGGTTCAGAAGAAAGAGCTATCTCCAACTTCCGGTCAGTGGTTCAACTCCTGGAGATGGTGAAATGGATCTCTTGTAATTGGCTATTCAAGGTTATGAGCTGGTGACCTTTTGCCATTTCAGGATAAGTATGGCTTTGGACATCTGTCAGTTAAGAGAAGAGCAGGACTTAGCCTTAATCTCATGTAAGCATTACGACTTTCTCTCTCTCTATAATATGCAATCATAATCATGCAACATTATTAGATCATGACTGAAAATGTAGCTGTTATTAATTGTGATGGCATTTGACATGTTGTACACAGCACAATAGTATTTGACATGTTGTACATTACGATGACATTCGAGGTGTCGTATATATTGCAATGGTATTTGATTACGTTGTGCAAGTACATTAATTGGTACTTGCATCACATGACATTTACAGTAACACTTAGCATTACAATTGTTGATTACTATGACATTGTAATTATTAACAAAATCGATCGGCAGAAAGGACCAGAGTGACATCAGCCTGCCCGACATTGAGCCGAGCAAGACTTCGGAGGAGTTCCCCGAACTCCCTGACGATTACTTCACCACCCCATTGAACCTGGCCCAAGGTTTTTAAACGCTGGTTTAACATTATTAATATTATTTTTATTATTAATATTATTTTTATTATTAATATTATTTTTATTATTAATGTTATTTTTATTATTAATTTTATTTTTATTATTAATTTTGTTTTTATTGATTTAGAACACATGATAATATTGTTATTCTTTAAAAGTCTATTTTCCTTATTTTAAAGTGTGCAATGATTAATCTTGCTAATGATAAAATCACGATCAAAATAATTCACATCCCCATCATGACATAAGACGATTAAAGGATGGAATTATTATTATTATTATTATTATTATTGTTGTTGTTGTTATTATTATTATTACATTGCCAGTAACTATTACTAAAACTGCCACAATGTCATTATAAATGACAATTTGTCTCCCGTCAACAGTGAACAACATTAAGCAACGTCTGGCCAATCCAGAGTTCCAGCCGATCACGGCGCAAGATCTCTACCCAACCCATAAGCACATGCTCGTCAAGAGGTCGCAGAGATGCAAGGTCAGTCATCTGGGAAGGATTTGATTGTAAATTTATGAATGACATTTGTTTAAACGAAGTGGAATTAATTAACTGATGCATGATGATGATGATGATGATGATGATGATGATGTGTTTAATATTAATGATCAAAGGAATGTGAGCACAACCTCTGCAGGCCAGAGTACAACCCTTCAGCCATCAAGTTCAAGATCCAATTGGTGGCCATGTAAGATTATTTTTAATTTCTAGATTTAACTTGCATACTTGTTACTATTATTATTATTATTATTATTAATATTATTATTATTATTAATATTGTTTCTATTTGGTTGTTTATATATTGTTATTATTAGTTCTCTTGTTAATTTACATAAGCCTCTCTGGCAATCAATAATCTAATGGGATCGTAATGATCGATGAGCAACTTCTAAAGTTTGTGTCATTCTATTTCTTGTCAGTCATCACGTCCCGGAAGTGAGAATCATGAGCCTGCCAGTGCTGAAGGCAAACCAGGTACTCGTGCATATTCGTAGATATTAATTAGCTGCCGAAAGATTTAATGCAGTAGTAAGAATCAATAATGATTAGCATCTTGGTTATTTTTTATTGCATATTGAATATTCATGACTGTTTATTTTAATGATAGATGAGTCAGGTGGTTCTTACCCTCACCAACCCTCTCGAGGTCAGCGTCACTGTCACCCTGCACACCTTCGACCCCGACCAAGATGACTTCTCAACTGCCAGGGTGAGTTCCGAGTAATGGCAACGGCTGTGACGACCATTGTGACGTTTGACATTGAATAAGGTTTCGTCGCAGTAGTTAATGCTTGCCTTCATTCATTCATTCATTCTTATCCTCTCGATCGACAGATGGTGCTGCCGGAAAGCGAGCTGCAGTTGGGCAGGATGGAGGACGGGTCGGAACTCGAAGAGTCCCCGACCTTCGAGGATGATCCAAGGTCAGGCAAAATAATGATTTGTTTACTTAACCATCAACATTTAACAATTTATTGGTTATGTTATTACTTGTCAGCCAATAACTTTGCATGACGTTGCAAAGACTCAAATAGTGGTGTTGGTACATTTGAAAGTTAAGCATTATCAAGTAACCATTAGCTTAGCACGTAATTTCAATCAGTTAGAATAATTTTTCAAACAACTGCAGCGTGGTAGCGTTCCGAAAAGCCAACAAGTTGGGGGTGTTTGCTTCTGTGACTCCACTGCACGAAAAAGGAGAGGTCAAGGTGAGGTCATGGGTCGATAATTTGACCCATCAAGACTTTGCAAACTAAGAGGAAACGTTTACAAATTCCACTAAAATATTTCACCTCAGACTTTTAGTATAATTCCATCATTCATTCGACCTTGTCCACTTCTTCTTTAATCGAAACAACCCTCGCAACCAGGTCAAGTTCCGCATGCGCCACAACTACACGAAGAGGATGGTGACCATTCCCGAGAAGGAGATGAAGGACGTCGAAGTCAACTGGCTCGAGCACGTCGTCCAAGTCAATTTCGGCAACATAGAGGAATGAATGGCACGCGATCGCCCAATTAATTCTCTGCTTCATTGCAATTGGTCAATTTAGATCTGCTTGTCTACTTCTCAATGGCTTATCTGGTCGTCTTGAATGACATTAATACACATGTTCGAGCACCATCCAATAGAATTGCTTCTTATATCTTCCCAGAAGTCACATTGACACTCTATTGGTTGGTGATAGGTCAAGGATTTTAGGTGATTGGTCGATTAATTTTTAGGTCACGTCATGACCAGTGTGGTTGAGGTTTCTCGAACGTCCAATAATCATCTCACAATCTTCTTTTTCGTTGTTTGCAAGAAAAAAATGATCGAAACGATACAATCAAATGCTTTGAATTTTGGAGATTTGCGTCGTCTTTGCATTTATCACGTCGCATAAAATTCTACGATGTTCAGCAACACACAGAACACATAGCTAAAGGTGACCAAATCGGGATATGAGCTTCATCAAGATGGAAACGATGTATCAATGAGACACAATTTTAAGCGATGACGTCGTGTATTGATTTGATGAACTGAGCAAAGGTGGGTTACGACAAGGGCGAGCCGGCGTTCATTGTGTCTGGTCACCGGGCGATGGACGTCACTATGACTTCGACGATTATTACGATGGAAGGCGAATCTCGGGTCTTTGGTCGGCGTTTTTAAGCGATGTTGGTGTCTCCTTCGTCGTCGCTCACCTGTAGGTAGACGACAAGTTGTTACATCTAACCTCCCGACAACAATGCGAGCAAAATATTTTTGAAGGTAATGAGTTGGAAAATGGTGGCAGGAGCACTTTCAGATTGCCCTTCCGCCATTGCAAAGTGTTACGATGACATTATCGACCTCTGACCTGTTGAACTTCGATGACCTCTGGGACGTAAAACTGCAGCATGTTCTGCACCCCGTTCTTGAGGGTCACCACGGAACTCGGGCAGCTGGTGCAGGAGCCCTGCATCTTCACCTTCACGATGCCCTCGTCAAAGCTCTGCACAAGGAGGGGATTATCGGGTTGATAAGTTAATGTCTCCTTATGATAACAAAATGCGAGATTTGCATAATGACGCACTGATGCAACTTGTTATTATTATTATTATTATTATTATTACAACTGGCAGTTATTATGATAATTGTCACATTTTAAAAATAATTAAATAATTGGCCAGATAACTATCACAATGCTGATCGACAGCAGCTGATTTTATCGCTTTTCCCCCAAAAAAGAATATTTCACGAGCTGCAATGGAGGATTTTGAATCCAAGACCTAAGGACCAGTTGCTAAGTTTGCACCGGCACCATGCCACCCACCACAAAATGTATGTCTCCTCCATCCTCTTGCACGGTCGGTCGAATCTTTGTGTCCAGCAGTTCCTTGATCATGGCCACTGCCTCTGAATCATCGTCATCTGGATGGCAATAATCAATGAAGACTAGCTTAGCTACTATGGGTAGTCCCAACATTTATAAAATAATTAATATATTATTCTTATTTTTAGGGAAAAACCACTTAAATGCCACAGATTTCATATTATCTTCAGTAAAGGCCGATTTCTTAATAAGACTTGCAACATGTTTTACCACAATAATTTTTATTTTATAATAATAATAATAATCGTACAATCAACAGCCAGCATCACCATCATCTTGACTGACCTCTGGGGTTCTTGGCATCCCCAACAGCACCGATGGTCTCCTTCATGACAGGGAGGTTGGTGGCGTAGAAATCCATGATGGTCGCAAATATGCTCGGCTTCAGAACCATCCATTCCAGTTTGTCGTCGTCGTCCTAAGAAGAGTCAGATTGTTAAAGACGTCATGTTCGTTCTAAGTAGCTGTAATTCCTATCAACATCATAATTATTATTAGTGTCATAATCTTACAACACCTCATACTAGTGACATGGATGCACAAGTGAGATTGGCTAAATACGAATGCTTACAGATTGCCCGTCATGTCATCAATTCCCATTTGATGGGTCTCGTAATTGTTAATCGTGTTACTTTAGTAATTCTATCGGCATTTTATCGATCTCAACGTCGTGAACAACTGAAAATAAAGCTCGACAACCTTTGTCACCGTTATGAAGTCAGGACCAAAGAAGACACTCTTCACTCCTTTGATGGTAAAGAGTCTCCTTGAGGTAAGAGTGATAATCTTCGTGATTATGATTGTAAAGGTGGGGTTTTAAGGGTTAAACACAAAACTCAAATATAAAAACAAAATTTAGAAAAATTAATTTGACATTGGTGCCATCATGCATTGCAATGCTGAAATCTGGGTCATTATCAACCATCATAATTGGTAAAAAAATAATATTGAATTTCCTCCTTCATCACCATGTGTCTCAATGTTACTATCACCTTAATGATTACCTTCATCACTCTTGATTTACTAACTTGGCAAGATGAGATGAGCTGGCTTTACTGGCATTGGAGAAGTCCAAGGTACCATTTCCAAGGACTGGTTTTCCAGGTATAAACTTGATGCTGTTTGGGTTTGGAGTCTCCTGGCTCTGTATGAACATCAAGGCAGCTGTAAAAGAATTTAACAAATTTTTTGAAAATCATCATAAAACTTTCTGCTCATCTTTTAGTTCCAGGTGATAAAGACATTCAAAGGCATTAATTTTTACGTGAACTCACTTTTCGAAAGATGAATCTCACGGGCGGTTCGTCCATTTTTTCTAAGTATCTGTGAAATGCTTGGATGCTTCCAAGTGTTGAAGCTGCGTTTGAAAAATATGCATATCATTGATTTCTGTAAACAATCCTATATTTACTCAAACGATCGTGATTAATTATTAATGTTAACACTGACTAGCTAATGAAAAGAGAGCAATACATACAAAATGTGACGGCAAATATTTATGAACTCACAATTGTGAACCATCTAGATGGATCAATTTTTGTGAAAGATATCGCAACATCATTTAGATTTTCAGCTAATAAACCTTTAACGATAAAGATCAGAACACTTCTGACGCCCTATCCCGAGCAATGTTTATAATTTAAAAAGGAATTATCTAAATGGAATTGCAAAGTGATAAGTTTATTTTTTAATTACACAATTTTTGTATCAACCAAATTAAAATTTGTTTTTATATAATCAGGATATTTAAAAAATTTCAAAATCGATAATTAAAAGTACTATTTAAGTAATAAGATACTTTTTAGTATAGGCTTTTTAGTATCGGTGGACAGCTGTCCCTCATTCCTCGAAATCCTGAAAGCCGTATTCCTACTTGTTTTCGCTTTTACGAATATTGGTGAAGTCATGTATTTCTTTAATAATGTTTAATAATATTTCTTTAACGAATTTCAAGATGTTGAATAAATGTTACTTTCTTTGTTACTAAATACAAGTTATGTATTATCAATATTTCAAGTTACACCGAAGTTTTTCAGTTTAAGTAAGTTTTCAAATTTTAAATTGTCCAATCATGATTCCCTATGAACAGCTGTTGATTAGAGTTTGACAACCCTTGTCACCGTTATGAAGTCAAATTGACATGAAGAAGACGCTTTTATTCCTTGAGTGAATCTTTGTGATTATGATAATAAAAGTAGGGTTTTAAACAAAAGAAGAAAAACAAAATTCAGATATTGAATTTCCTTCTTCATCATCATGAGTTTTAATAAACACAATCTAAAATACTACAATGGATTTCCTCAAAAAGCATAAAAGCGACAAATTGTTTGCCAATTAAGCTCGAACTTAAATATTGTTATTTCACTAAACTAAACAGGCTGTATGTCACCACGGCAGGGTCTAAATTAAATTTGTTAAATAAATCTGCAATTATTATAAATACTTTTGTCGAAATAGAATAATAATGGATAAATTAATGCCGTTACCAAAACTTGTGCGATATTTATTAATATCACGATACTTACGGTTTTACCATTTCAGAATCACGGCAAATCCTTTATTTTAGGCAAACCCATTTTGAGTACAGCTGCCATCCTTAAGTTTATCTTTCATGTTGATAAAATCTAAACTCTAGGATAATATAAATGTCACGCTGTCACTATACAATCATTTGTTAGAGTTTGTTTTAATGAATTGCTTAAGCAATACTAGTTGGAAAATAATTTGTCATTAATTCGCATTCCGGATCGATACTAAGGTCAGAGTTAGGGGTAAATATTATATCATTTATAACCGATAAATAAGCAATACTAGTTGGAAAATAATTTGTCGTTAATTCGCATTCCGGATCGATACTAAGGTCAGAGTTAAGGGTAAATATTATATAATTTATAACCGATAAATTTAAAACCTAACAGGTTTTAAAATGTTAAAACAGACCTTAATTTTAGCAACCCACAAAAAAAAAATTACTAGCATTCAAAAATCACTCAGGTTCCTCATTTGAGCGGGTTGAATTTTGGCTAGTCTCGTTTCACTGCTGTTGCACAAGACTTCTTCCGAGGCATAAGCTTCTTCAATAAAGATGGACTTTATTTCTAAGGTTAGCTATAAAAGCATTGCTAGGAGTCCGAATTGTCACGAAATGTTCACTGAATGTAATAAATATCACATATAAACCGTGGTTGTGATAAGTGAATACAAGTAATTTTTTTATAATTTCAAAATCAGTACTTGGCTAATGCGGTTGACTTCTGCGCTGAAGTATGGTCTGGCAAAAAGTTCGAGGCAAGATTTTTAAAATTTGCTGTTTAATATGTCACATGTTTAATATGTCATATGTTTAATATGTCACATGTTTAATATGTCACATGTTTAAATGTGTTGTATGTTTAAATGGATTGCATGTTTAAATGTGTTGTATGTTTAAATGAGTTGCATGTTTAAATGTTTTCTATAAATGGGTTGTATGTTTAAATGAGTTGTATGTTTAAATGAGTTGTATGTTTAAATGAGTTGTATGTTTAAATGAGTTGTATGTTTAAATGAGTTGCATGTTTAAATGGGTTGTATGCAAAGTTTTTGTTTCTTAATCTTAATCTTGCACTTCCACAGCTTCCGAAGATTGAGACTCCAGATAAAGTTTTGTCACAAGAACCTACATTCATGGAGCGATTTTCGCATTACCTGGAGAAAGCTGATAACAGAATGGCATTAGTGCTATAATTTTAAAAGTTTGGACTACAAAAAGGATCGGAACTTTCAGATTTGAATGTTTATCATTAAGGAGTCGTTAAGTCAAACAGTTATCTTATCACCGCAGATATCGATGATATCTTATCATTGATACTACAATGTCGTTATCTTTTTTTTTTTGATAAATAAAATCATGTTGAAAACTTTTTATTCCGAACTTTTTACGAAACAAATATCAAGCCCTTTCAATCGCTTAGTATGATTTGATTTTTCATTTGAATCTTTGCCATAGATAAATAACTGGCTGAATTAAAGCGAATGCATATTTAATCAGTAGGATGTATTTGTAAAATCCAGTTGAAATAAAAAAAAAAAGTGTTTTGTGTTTTTCTATTTCCACTACGAATTACTTAACCGCCAATGCAAATTGGACAAGCTTCGGACCCCACAATTTTTTGTTTAATTCAATTTATCTGCCAACCCTTCTGCATTATGGCATATTCCTTTCTGGTTTATGGCAGAACTTGGTGCTAGGCATTCCTGTAAGAATCGGTTATCTCGATCGATTCTAATACATTATCCATTAGATTAGATGCATTTCAAACGTTAGTGCTGAGTTAAGTGGTTAATTAATTAAGTGAAATCTAGCTAATAATTAAAAAGTAATTAGTGATTAATTAATAAATGTAATATATATTTATATTAAGTAATATGTAATTAGGCATTTCAAAGGCTGTTTTAATTTAATCGATCACCATTCATTGCAACAGGCTATTCATGTTATTATAGGTCCCAGAATATTCAGTTTACATGAGACCACGCCCAATCCTTTTCTGCTTCGTTTCGTTAACAATCATTTAAGCTTTATTAAACGAAGCGAAAATTAAATTTTTGGCGAGAATAATTGTGAAAATTTATTTTAAAACTCAAAATTTATTTTTAAAATAAATTATTTAAACTTCAATTCTCAATTCAACATTTAGGCTCTTCGTTTTTAAAGGTTCTTGTTTGGACATTCAAGTTCGTTCGTTTCGATTAGCACTTTTCTCGTGTTTAACATTTGCTTTGCCAGTCAAAATGGGTCTACTTGTCAAGGTTAGAGCATTCATTAAGCATTTAATACGTGCTTAGTTTTAAAATAAATTACTTGAAGTAAGGTTTATTACAAAATGGCATTGCATCTGAAATTGCATCATTTGTTGAAATATTTTTTCAGCTCTTTACTTTTGCAACTGGACTCTACGTTGGGGTTTGGATTGATCAATTTTACAAGGCAAGTATTTTTTTTTGTAGCTGAGAAACTCAAGGTGCATTCGTTATATAATATATAACTTTATTCTTAGCTTCCTAAGGTCGGAAGTCCCAGCGAACTGTTTGAAAAGGCCTCGAAATATTTTAAGGACTTGGAAACTAAAAACAAGGATGTAAGTTCATTTAAATTTATCAGATAATTATTGTTTAATCTGATGTCGTTATTAATAGTTACAGGCTACTGATGTGTTGAAGACTGTCACAGAGTTCACAGAAAAATTCAAGAAATAATAGTTTCCTTTTGAAGTTGTCTAAAACTATCAGGATTGTCCATGGTTCCAAAATAAAATTCTGTTCGTGTTATACCATCAGCGTTAATGCTGGATTTTGCTAAAAATACATGTGATTATTCAAATATTATTGAAGTTGTTTGTAGTTATGTTTACTTACATAACATCTTTTTTGGGACTTTAGTGAGCAATCTTTGTATTATATCTGTTGTGTTATTTCAATGTATACTTTCTGTACTTTGAAAATATATAATCTATATAGTTTGTAGACATTTACATATATAGATTATATATCAATGTTCCTAACAATGAGATTATTTAGATTCTACAATAACACAGATAATTTAAAATAGTTTATTCAAAAACACATTTTTGGTGTATAATTGTACTACGTAAATGTAATGTTTATAATGTCGGTGAATAATGTAAAGCTGATATCACATGGCTCCAATAACAATAAGAAACGTATGATAATAATAGTAGTGAATGCTAGGTGTGCCATTCACATTATTAACCACTTGGGGATTGTACGCTGATGTCATACTCTCGGCTATGAATGAGTTAGTTGTGGGCTATCATAACAATATATTATTTTTGAGAAACGTTCAGTATGTTGGTAATAAAATTGGCATACATTGGGGTTGTTCCCAGTTAGCTCAAAAATCAGTTTCTCAAAATTAATTACCTTAATTGCTTTATTTTCACGCTTATAACAAGAGCAATATATTTACATAACATGAATAACCATGGAATAAGTAGAAAAGAGCCAACAAGCTAAAAATTACATTTTGTTACCTTGTTGAACCAACGCAATCGCCACAATATACATATATATATGCATGATAATAATAATATAGCATACAAGTCCAAATCATCTTAGTTATGCAACGGACTTTAATCAAATAAATAAATAAATAATATTGCATACGCAAGATCAATAAATATCTGCCACATATCTGGAGAAATTGTATAAAATTTAGACACAAATGGGTCTGTATGATGTTAGATGATTGATGGATAATTGATTGAGTTGCCTCGTTCTGAGAAAATTTGATTTCTAGTGTCTTTACTTTTATGGGGCATGGTACTACATTATTTATTATCGACCAGCAGATTAAAATATACTTTTATTTATTTAAAAATTAAATATTAGGCTGTGGAATTAATTAATTAATTAATTAATGGTACATATGGTAGCATCGCCAAATCAGCTGTCCATCATTCCTCGAAATCGTTTCCCTACTTAGTTTCGCTTCTACGAATTGCGAATTAATAATTGTTATTCTAAAACGCGAACTGATGGTTTATGCTTTCTTTTGATATGAGAAATTTTAAGAGCAATAATTATAAAATAACAACAAAAATAGAATGAAATATCATAGCATGATATATATTATATAGTTCCACAAATAAATAAAATATACATATTTATAAATTTTAGAACTGTGAGAATTTTGCGTAAAGTCTTCCTTAGTTATCAAAATTGTCATTTTTATTACTCTAATCTACTTATTTAAAACATTTAAAATTATTTATAAAATTAGTTGAAACTATTCTACAAATAATTCACCTGAAATCTTAAAAAAAAAAGATTACAAAATAATCATTGGAATAACCTAACAATGAAAGCTCACACAAAGATACCAACTGATAAATAATCCAAAAAAATATAACTATAAGCTCTTATCGTTGAGACAAGGCTGGTATTTAAAAAAATGTTGACAAATACGAATATTCCTTGTTAGTGAAGACATAACTTTTTCTAATTAGCATAATTTCATTATATGTACCAATTGCTCGAACGCCATTGGAAATGGGACCTTAAGAAAGCTTAACTGGACCACTTAACCTTTTGTGTAATTCAATTTCTCTGTCAAATTTACTGGAAACCAATTTAACATGGCTTGATGTTGCGCATTCCTGCAAGAACCTCGATCATCGGTTATGAAACTCAGATTTTATTTTAAAATAATTTATTTAAACTTCTATTCTCAATTCAACATTTGGGCTCTTCGTTTTTAAAGGTTCTTGTTTGGACATTCAAGTTCGTCCGTTTCGATTAGAACTTTTCTCGTGTTTAACATTTGCTTTGCCAGTCAAAATGGGTCTACTTTTCAAGGTTAGAGCATTCATTAAGCATTTAATAGGGAATTAATTATGTAATAATCAATTTGTTTGAACAAGCTTTAGTAAAGTTTATTACAGACTATAAATTTGCTTCGTAAAGTTTATTACAGACGATAAATTTGCTTTCGAGGCGAAAATTGCATCATTTGTTGAAATTCTGTTTCAGTTCATTACTTTTGCGACCGGATTTTATGGTGGAGTGTGGGCCGATCAAACTGACAAGGCAAGTTTTACAACCCTTGTTTTTGTGGCTGAGAAACTCAAGGTGCATTCGTTATATAATATATAACTTTATTCTTAGATTCCTAAGGTCGGAAGACTTTATGAAAAGGCCTCGGAATATTTTGAGAACTTGCAAACTAAATACAAGGATGTAAGTTCATTTAAATTTATCAAATAATTATAGTTTAATCTGATATCGTTATTAATAGTTACAGGCTACTGATGTAGAGAAGTCTGAGCACACTCCTGAAGCCATCAGGATTCCCCGCGGGTCTAAAGTAGTATACGAAACATCGTGTTGTACAGTCACCATTAATGTGAATTAATTTCACTAAAAATACATACATGTGATTGTTCAAATATTATTGAAGTTGTTCGTAGTTATGTTCATTTACACAACAACTTTTTGGGGGCTTTAGTGAGCAATCTTTATATTATATCTATTGTGTTAATCCAATGGTTTCTCTGTCTTTGAAAATATAATACAAGCTGTAAAGCTTGTAGAAATTCGACATACATATCTATACATATCTATACATAGATTATAAACTGACCAATGTTCCTAATAATGAGATTATTTACAATCTATAGATAATTCAAAATAATGTATTGAAAAATAATTTATTGGTTTTTTAAGTGTACTAGAAAGATATAAATAATTATAATATGGGTGAATAATGTAATGGCTCGAATAACATTGTGAAGCATATAGAAGTCGAACAGCGAATGCTAGGTGTGCCATGCACATCATTAATCATTTCGGGATTGTACACTGATATCTATTGTGTTAATCCAATGGTTTACAGTTACAATGACAGTGTACCTTGGGGGCAGTGATCATAATAAATATAATTTTTGAGAAATATTAAGTATCCGGGTAATAAATTTGGAATATATTGAGAATGTTCCCAATAAGTTAAAAAATCAGTATCTCAAGCTTTCGGCCTTTCATTTTTAACATTCGGTTCGGTTTGTTTTAAGAAATATGGAGTTGCTCGACTCTCTCATTCAGCAATCGATTCCTGTCATCTGAGAGTACATCTCCAACAGCACTGAAAAGTCGATCACTTGAATCACTGCTTGAGGTGGCCAAGTAATGCCTAGCCCACTCACTCAAAAGTGGAAAGCGCCATGAATTTTGGCACCACCAAGTCAGTGGCTTGCTTATCTTGGCGTTATATGGTTGCATTGGTTGGTTCATCAAAATTAAATTAAATTTCCATTTAAGCATCACTTTTGAACCGGGGTTGCTAGTACTGCAAATTGCTAGTTACAGAAATACTTGTACTTGTTTTACTGAATCAACTTCAGCAAAATTATTTCTGTCACTTTGACATTCTTATCTAAAAAAATAATGATTTCAAAAATTTAGTGACAGACTTAATTTAGCAAAATAAAATTTAATAAAAATTTGAAAAGATTTTGATTGAGAAAATTGTAAAAAATAATTCATAAATAAAAATATATATATATATATATATATAACCCACTTCTGGAAACTTGCTGTGCAATATATCTTTAGGTTTCGGTCGAAAGTCCCGTTTAAATTTTCGGGTTCGGCAGAAACCAAAAAATTCGGTTGATGACTATCCTAGGGAGTTTCTGTTGGCGATCCTGCATGGATGTAATTTATACAATCTGAAGAATAATCACTTCAGCGCGAGAACAGTTAATCTGTGGGACTAGCTTTGATGAGGAGACAATATATTCAGAATCGGTGAAATTAATTAAAATATCGAAACTTGAATAACGAATTAAAAAGGAGTGGTTTATCACACAGGCATTAGTTTTCTTAAACCAATACAAATTAATGTTATTTTACGAGTTTGGAATTAATGAAATAGAATATGTTTGGTTGGTCCGAAATCGCTACTAATACGCTTGATTATTGAAAATAACAATAGAAATTATTTTATTAAAGATAATTTTAAATAAATTTTTTTTTTTAAACAATTTTAAACTACTGCTTGTCTTTTGATCACCAATTTGGTCATACATATCAGTTGTCGGCGGGTCCGGAATTGCGTCTTTAATCCTCGTCTCGTTTTGCAATGCTAGTAAAATATAACGTAAGTCATACTTTATTTTAAACATTTTGTCGATGAATTTATAAACAGCTATTTAATGATTAATAATGATTACATTATTTCAGATCATCCTTTTAGGCCTGGGGTTCTACGGTGTTACGTGGTTAAACCAAAATTATGAGGCAAGTTTTGAGCATCTTATGAACGAGAACATTTAATATTTCAATTTAACCTTTTTCAAACAGATTTCCATGAAGAAGGGACCAAGAGAAATTTTTAGAAGGTCTAAGAAAATGGATTCGTAGTGCATTTGTTTTAGTCATTTTTGAAAGAATTTCAAAGTATTGAATAAATGTTACTTCTCTTGTGTAAATACGTGTTTATGTATTATCATAATGATGTTTCAAAATGTTCTGGATTGTTTTTAAATTTTTTTTTTAAATTTAAGCTGTCCACTCGTGATGCAAAATAATCGCTAATTTTTAACTTTTATCTAATGTGTTCATATATATTACAACAGTACTGGTGGATAAGCGTCAAGCAATTAATTTAACTAATTTAAGACACACAAGGAAAGAAAACTTGTGGTTTGTTGACGAAACTAATAATATGTGATATTAATGTCGCAACGTTTCCTAATTTACTGGAGCATCTGGAGTATTATGACTAAACTTTTTTTATGAATTATACGGATTTAGAAAAATAGCTGGGGAAAGGTAACGGATACGCGTATTGTTGGCCATCCACCAGTGGATCCCTTTGGATGATTCTTTTGGATACTTAACTATTTTGTTTAATATATTTGACGATGTTTGTGTAATAATACCATTAATTTCAAAATGCATTATTGTTCACCCTCATTTCTTTGTGATAATACTTATTGGTAGAATCTTTGAATGTGTATTATAATTTTTTGTTTTGACTGGTTTCAAAGATAAGCTATTGCATCACCTAAATATCGAACTTTTTATGGTTATCTAAAATGAATGTAATATATATTTTAAAATCTACCATTAAATTTTAATTGTTGTAAAGAAATAACACTAAAATGCATTATTTTATTAATAACTTTTAGTTTCCAAGATAATTACTTTTGCTATTTTAGGCCCTGCAGGTTATTCGAGATTGCTCCGCAATTGACCGTGAATCCTGATTCTCAATCGTCATGGGATTATTTTCAAATGTAAGATTTTAAAAAGTAACTACCGATGATTATTGGCATTATTATAATTCGCTCTTACGTAAAACCAAAGTATTCATTTGAAAATGTCACTAAAAGTTTGAAATTGAATTGATTTTAAATGTAATTTTAGTTCATGAGTTTAGCAGTTGGAGTTTATGTGGGAGTTTGGGCCGACCAACAATACCAGGCAAGCCTTGGTGTTTCGTTAATGTCAAAATTGGTCTTAATTATATGTCTTCTTCCAATTTCTATTGCCTTACCAGATTCCTAAGACAATGACTCCAGAAGAAATTTGGAAAAGAATCAATGAATTTGTAGAACGATTCAAGAAGTGATAGATCGGTCATGGACCTGAGTTTTGGCACAGATATCATGGATTGTCTTAAGTCATTGCATTTTCTTTAATGCTTGGTGGTGACCGTGTCCTTATGCAGCTTATAGATTGAATTAATCATTTAATTAAACTTTTTTTTACTACTGTAAAAATATTTAACATTAATAGTATTTACCACTGTTTCATTATAACACATTGGTTTTCTCAGGCCAATTCAGAAATGATGTACAAAATTTACTAAAACATTTAATAACATCCAAAAATATTCTCCAAAATGCCTTAAAGTATGATTGCATCACAATCATCAGTTAAGCAATAAAAATCTCTTCTCAAAAATTGTCCTTGGATTTTTCACCTCTATTCTGAACTGATTCATCATCGGTCAAATCACCTATAGAGATGGAGCACTCTTCCTCGATGTCATCTTCATAGTCATCCTCATAACTTCTGGAAGATTTGGCACCATCGTCATCTCTTTCACCAGAGTGGAAAGGACTTGCCTCAACTATGACTTCATCCTTTTTCTGCTCACCACTGCAAATGTTGTCATCACTAACTTCAATATTTTCATCACCGTTTGAGTTGTTGGTGCTCAGTTGCTTCTTGGGGGTCTTTATCCCCAATCCTTTGTCGGAAGTTTCCCTATGGTTCTTTGGTGACTCAAATATGGCAGAATGATTGCTTGAATCACCATTTTCCTTAACCCTTGTGGTTGGTTCTGAAATGAAAGTATATTATGTTACTGGTGATCTTTCTGCTAGCTAAAGTTCTGACAAAAGTTACTTACCCATACTCAAATCTTCCTTTAGTGTGGCATTCTGATCTCCTGATGTTTCTACAGAGTTTGACTGGACAAGGTTCGTTCCAGCAATTCTGGCCCTCCTTCTACTCCTTGATGAAGACATCCTGGAACTTGAGTCCCCATCTGGTCCAGAGATGGTGAGTCTGTCTGCCCCGTTGGGGGACTCTTCAGATCCCTCGTCTTTCTTTTCCGGTGTGTTGACCTCTGTGCTCCTCTGCTTCACCATTTCTGACCGGTAGCTCATCTCTGGGATGTCTGAAAGTGTGGTCCTGTTGAAACCATTTTCTGCTCGATTGTTGCTTGACGGTCCGTCAGAGTTGTCTGCCATGGTGCTGTTGTAGTAGTCAAGGAGGTCTTTGGTCTCCTGATCATTGTCATCCATAGAGGAGACACTGGCAATGGTTGTGTCATCATCATCATAATCACATTTATCAATTTCATCTTTTTGGTCCGTTTTTGTTTTAGTTTCACTTTTGCTCACATCCTCTTTAGGCATGATCCCATTTCCTCGCTCAGACAAAGAATCTCTTTTGCTGCTCTTGTTATTGCTGTTTAGCCAATCTCTGACCGCATTATCCATATTATCGTTACTTCCACCTTGGGAGAGTGGTAATTCTGGTATTCTAACTTGGATGACCTCCTTCTTTTTACTGCTCCTGGATGATCTGCTAACCTTGGAATGACTCGTTGCTTGTGATGAGCTTAGTTGGTCATCAGATGGCTTATAGTCCACAGCTGTGATGTTGTTGTTATTTATGTTATTGGCACTGTATGAAGTATCAAAGGTTTTCCTAATGGGGTCTTCAGTTTTAAGCTTGGATCTTTTTGTGTTCCTTCTCGCTGATTGTTCTGGAGAAGCAAAATCTGTTCCCGTCAAAGTCCGAGGGGTTTCTTCTTCATTGATCTCTTCGTAACGAACTCCCAAGTCTGACCTCAGTTGATTTAGCATCTCTCTCATTCGACTCTAAAAGGAACAAGTACTCAGGAGAAATTCTATCAGGATCGATTTAAGTCAATATCATTATCAAAACTCGTTGGCCTTAGCTTGTTGATAGATTAACTGATTTTGAGTTCCATGATTTACTGAATGTTTATCTTCTAAATTGCTGCCAACCTCTTTCAAGACACTCGCATTTTTGTCGATGTGATATTCAAAGACTTTCGTCAGCACCCTTCAAAGGAAAACATATTTTATCAACATTTTAGCACAATTAAGGCAACCCACATCAACTATAGCAATGCATATATATATTAATATGATAAGACAATACAATGATTGATAAATAATGCATGTATGGGTTTTGAAAGAGGTTGAAAGGCTTGAGATATCGTTGTAGAAACACTGTCAAGTTAGTATTAGTTACTTGTTGGTAAATGAACCCTTTTGCAAAATGTCATCGGTCACTTTTTGAAGGAACTCAATATATTTGCAGTCCTCTTCCAAGCTGAATCAATCAACAAAATCAAATGAGTCTGAAGATATTTATAAGCTTTCGTTCCCGATTGCTGTCCGCAATAATCAGAAAATATTTGGGGATAATAAAATAATGGGTAATGTTCTAAATGGTTCTAAATGAATTTGAAGTTTTTATCGACATGCAGCCAAGTTGAAAATCTGAACCTTTTCAGGTCTGCTTTCTCCACATTTGAGAAGTTATTCGATGAGTTAGGCATGTTTCCGTTATCCAGGTTTGGCTGATGGTCAACATGTTTCTAAATGGGTGTTAATTATATGCAAATGAGTTCATTCATACTCATGATTCTAGATTAAGGTGTGTAATACTTCAGAAAGTAAACAAGTCATTTGATAGCATCCTTTGTAAATTAACTGATACACCAATACATAGTAATGAGCAAGTGGCCAGGATGGAGACTATGGATAAAGACCACATCTTTAATTAGCATTCCCATGCTTAACGAACAGCCTTAACAATCTTGTGGGGTGGGTTTTATTATGTCAATGACTAAAGTTCCCCTAAAAAGTCATTCACAGCTTATAAAATTAAATTTCATAGTTCCATCCATTGAATCAATCTGCAAAGTGTTTATGAGGATATCAGCAACATCAATTGTCCATCATTGCTGCCTACCTGTTGCTCCAATGTTCCAGTGGAATCCAGGCCACTTATCATGCTTCTCTTGTCTGACAGCATCTTCTGCCAGAGCTGATTGTCCTTGTCCACTGAAATGCCCAACAGAGGAATGTCAAGATCCTTGGGATAGTCCAAGGTTTGAGAGGGGCTTCTCAGGGTCATGTCATCCAGGGTGGTTCTTGTGAGAGACAATCTTTGTGCTCTGGATTGATTCATTTGGTTTTCATTTTATTTATATTTTGACAGTTAAATATCACGTCTCAGTTTTATTTGAGATTTTTTTAATGACAATATTATGCCTGTTATTGTCACCAACTGGTGTGATCTAAACCTAAGAATCAATGTTACGTAACAGTTAATTAACACTAACAAATGAAAATGAAATTAACATTTCAAACTCTGACACCTTCCAACCAAGTAACTTGTTAATCACTATTTATTTAGCCAGATGTGCCAATTTTTAGCAACAACCATATTTTTGGTGTCAGCCTAACCTTTGCTTGGATGGATTGGCCGGAGGTTTGGCACTTTGTGCAGTTTCGGGCTTTCTGGAATTTGTGGAGCGGGCAGTGTTCAATAAACTCTGAGTGCCCCGGGAACTGACAAGGGTGCTGTCAGGTCTGGATGCTGAGATCAGGATGAAGATGCTCTTATTGATGGCATGATTAATGTTTGGGAAATTTAATTGGGGATAATCAACTGGCAGACAGGAAATGGAATCATACTTATTGTTATTAAATTGTTACATTTGAAAAGCTAAATAAAATTTATAAGGTGCATTCCTTCATTATTTGTGAATTGGTTTATTGGCATTTGTAATGTCATTGTTACCAATCATCCAGTTGTACTGCCATGGCATTATGAATCAGCAATATCACTATCATCACCTCGAGTGGCAGACCTTGCCCTGGGTGGGGGGTTGTAGACCTTCAGCTGACTCAACTTAGATGTGCAGTCAGTCCTGTTAGTCCTTGGCTGGAAGGGCTTTCCTGGTGTGAACATGAAGGGGTGAAGATCAAGCAGGTCAGTTGGTTCAGCCCCTGATGGCCTGTGGTAGATAGATAAAATTGTTGGTGATAATAGCAGCCTTAGCAGTATGGTGATGGTGATATCACCAATGGCCAATATTAACATCATTTTGAATAATCATATTTAATTCCTATTTCACCATCATCATTATCATTATCATTACTTTATCTTTACACTGGATCTTCCATCAATCTTCTGAGAGTCCACAGTTGGAGAAAGGTAGCCGAGGTTGGGGTTCTTGACAGCCAACACGGCTTTGATGGCTAAGATGGCGTTATTGTTAGTCTTGCTGAGGGACCTCAATTTCTGATCACGAGCTGAAGCAACAACAATGAAAATTGTAGAATTAACGTCATACCTTTTATTTTATTTCCAATAAAGATATAATTTTATAACAATTCGAATTTCAAAGAAATGTTTTGTACATAAAAATGCCAACCTTTGGTGCTGTAGAGCATTGCCTTTGGGGGTTTTGTATCAACAACCGCTGCAAAATTGTATAATAATGGTTTTAGGCGATTTTGTGCAGTAACGCAGTCAGCAATAAAAATATTTACCTTTAACTCGCTGAAGTTTCTTATAATGAGACAGCATGTTGCTTGCCACCATAAATTGGTTAGTTATATTCTCTCCCTTCGTGCTCAGAACTTCGATTAAAAGTTTTTTCTCAAGACAAAATTTAAAAAAAAACACAACCGCTTACCGCTGCTCTTTAAAGATAGGTTTCCTAACAAAGCTCTGTGAATATCTTCCATGTCGAATGCTAATAAATTATTGCTATGGCCCGCTATGAAACTAACAAGGATCAACTCAGTAATGGGCTAAAATTACCTAAAATAAGGTGTTGCAAGATAGAACTATTAGGCGTCAGATGGTGACATTCACTGCTGAATCTATTGAATGCATCACAGCTGGCAGACGATGACCGTCTCCAAAATAATCTCCGGTTTCTAGTGACAACGTATATAAATATTTGTGACTTATTATCCAAAGGTACTTGTGCAAAGGTTTGCAGTTATTATTTCTCAAACAATATGGATAATTTTTGAATTTATCTTAATACGATTGCCAAACACTTCTTAATTACCATTTGTTAAAAATTCTTTAAGATCTTTGTTGTATTTATTTTTCACGTTTAAACAGATGCATATTTTCGCTATCTCGTCAATAAGAAACAATGCCACCTAAGAAGAAAACTGGATTGACATGGTTGTATTGTTCCATGTGCAATTGCAATTTTTCTTCAGAATTTGAAAAGCAACACACCGACCAATGTTCAGAAATTTGCAAAGTACAAGCATCTGAAAGTATTACTGGAAATTGTTTAGCACTAAAACCTGTAGCAAACTGTATCGGAGGTTTGTCAGCCCTACGTTATGCGTACATTTCATGTATCAATAAATTAGGACCATATTGTAATTTTTTCAGGTTAGCGAAAATTCCGAGATCGACCCTTGTGATAAAATATCAATATTACTCAATTATTATAATATTCTGATGAGGTATTATAAAATATTTTATTTTAAATCATGAATTTCAGAAGATGATTTGAAACCTGTCAATCAATTGTACACAATCTACATGAACCCAGATGTGATGGCGCTGTTCAACATATTCGACTTGGACTATGTCGAGGTTGGTGGGGAATTTGTAGCCACTGTGCTGCCAGACAGAAAGGTTTCCAAAAGTGTTGTCGAAGTACCAGATTCCGTTCTAAAGACTCACCTGAAGAAGGACAAACTGCAAAAAATCTCAGTCATTCGGGACGTCCAGATCGTCAAACACGTCGAACTGTTCACAAAGTTGGATCGTAAATGTTTTTCTCGAACCTCAAGGCTTTTTTGTTGTTGACGGTGCAATTTAACATGTGCCTGTTTTTATTTTTGCAGGCAGGAATTGTGGATCGAGAGGAAGGAGAATTTCAGGAATTACTTGAGGTTCATGCTCGGTTAGTTCGTCTGCAATTCTAGAAATAAAGTAAAAATATAACATATATAAAAATATAAAATATAACAATAATAATAATAATAATAATAAGTTTACAAATAAATTTAAAGTATCGTAATAAAAATAATAATATTAATAACATTAGCGTTTCACACATTCATAACTTGTCTCTGTGATTTCTTTTCACACATTTTAGTGATGATCATGTGATGAGTACACTTTTTGGTCAATCATTCGAATAATATCGATTAATTAATTACCTAATCAATTACTAATATTCAAGATGACGTGCACCTCCGAAAGGGCTTCACCTTTTCAACCAGTTACCTCAACTGGGATTTCGAGGTCGCCGTGACCTCTTTATCCATCCAATCGGACAAAGGGGAACCCGACAGGACCCAGTGGTTCAAATTCTCGTCTGCTTCATCAACCCTGGACGTGAGGATAGATGGCGACGATGATGATGATGATTACGACGACATATTCTCATCGGACAAGCCTGTGACGTTCGACGACTTGGGTGGTTACGACCAGGAGAAGCAGACGTTTCTTCGACTTCTTCGTCAGAGTCTGAACGGTCGGTTGTCAACGTTTGTCTGGAAATGATAATTGTAGTTCAGTTTACGATTACTTATTTTAGAAAAAAAGTTTATAGATTGATATCTTTATTGTGTTATTTGCATTTTATACGTTATTTTTTATTCGTTAGTTGTTAGTGTGTTAGTATTTCATTGGTTTTAACAAATAAGTACATGCAGAGGTTTGACATTTTAGAATCAGCCAATATATGTTCTTCCATGAAAATGTATCGACGATGTGCATATGCCGTCGCAAACGAACTGTTATTATTACTATTATATTTGATAAATTGATTTAATATATCTCAAAAATATTCTCACAGTGGACAGAGCAACCTCGTGTTTGATCTTCGGTCGCAAGGGCTGCGGGAAATCGAGTTTTGGAAATGCAGCGGGACGGATCCTTCCGACTGTCAACTTCAAAGCCATTGGTTGCCTGGAGGTCATGAGGTAGCCAATAGGATTGCAGATATTTCATGAATATATAAAGTTTTAGAGATTTTAGTGGAGTTAATTGAAATATTGTTAAACAATAAATATGTTATATTCAATATAATTGTTGATGACATCAATGTCATTTTATTAAAATAAATTCCCTTTAAATCTTATTGTAGTTATTACGAAGACAAAACCACGGATGTATTGAAGTCTGTCAAGAAATTGATCAAAAAGAAAGTAAAGAACGTCTTCTTCTTCGACGACCTCGACAAACTCTGCGGGAAGGAAGCCAACAAAGTTTCGACCGAAGTCGACCTCACGAAGCAAGTCGCACAGGCCCTCGAATATTTGGTTGGTTTGCGACCCTTGTGAGCGAGAGAAAGCAAGGATGTACTTGAAAGCATGAGATGATGAAGCTCGAAACGTTGATGATGTCGATAATAGTTTGATAATAATTTTAGACCTGTGAACAATTTAAATACTTTATTAGATGAAATCCATATACATAGAGCATCCATTAAAAATTGTTACAACAAAGTTTCAACGTGCAGTTCGACCACCCGGACGTCTGCTTCGTCTTGGCCTCTTGCAAGAGTCCCGACAAAATCACACCCGAGGTTCTTTCCAGGTTCAACGAGCGCGTCCAACTCCGGAATCCGAGCAGAGAGGAAAGGCTCGAGATCTTCCGGAAGCACGGCTCGTGGATCGGAGATTCGTTGGACCGCGACGAGATTCGTTCGGTCACGGACGTTTGCCACGGATTTGTAGCAGGAAACATGGTTTTGATGAGTTCACGAGGTGAAAAGAAATTTTTGGAGATTCATTCGTTTGCTTGGAAGGCATTGAGTGGTTGAGCTATAGAAGTGTTTGCATCCAATTTGCAATTTGAATTACACTCCGTTGTTTTTACTTTTCCATCTGCCATTCATTCACTCCATCCGCTTTATTTTGGAAACGTGATAAAAAAAAATAATTTAAAAAAATGTGATTTTTAAAGGGAGATTTATCTGAAATTTTTATTTTTTATTTTCCAGCGGAGATGAAAACCCTGGCACGTCATCGGGAACTTCTCGAATCCGATCCGAGTGCCAAAGTGAAGGCAACTGTGGGAGACTTGAACGAGGCTTACGAGTTCACCAAGTCCATGATTCCTGACCTCCACCTGCACTCCATTGTCACCTCACCTGTGAGTGGTTTTGACATTTAAAACTTAACAGTAACCATTATTAATACTGTTATCGGGGTTTTTGAAAAGGAAAATTAACTAGTGGAATTATGTATTATTTACAATAAGAAATCAAGTTAATTACCACTAAATAACCATTTTAACAATCCCAGGTCTATTGGGACGACATCGTAGGCTATGACGACCTCAAACTAAAAGTCAAAATGGCCTTCAAACTGCCCCTTACAAACCCAGAGCAGTTTAAGAGCCTCGGGCTGACCCAGCAGAGGGGCATCCTCTTATATGGACCACCGGGATGCTGCAAGACCATGATTGCAAGGGCAATTGCTACAGAGTTCAAGATGAACTTCATTGCTGTCAGGGTGGGTTGATGGACATCGGCTATGGTGATTGTATCCAATTTTATTGTTTTTTAAAACAAATCTTTCGGAAGAAGAAAAATTCGCTCGATGAGGTTGATCGAGTAAATCATTTTAAAATTGAAATAAATTGTTTTATTCTTTATTTATTATAAAACTAACTGGTATAAATAATATACACATTATTGGAAAAAACATATCATGTCGACATGTTACTTCTTTACGTCAAACACGTCGCGTAATTTGTCCTTCAAACGAGGTCGTGTAATTGTCTCAAACGAATGCCACATTTTTGGCAATTTGTGTTTTCCAACTCACCAGGGTTCTGATCTGCTGAGCATGTATGTCGGGGAGTCAGAGAAGAACGTGAACCAACTCTTTTCAAAGGCACGGACGGCTGCTCCTTCTCTGATCTTTTTCGACGAAATCGATTCCGTTGCCACGAAGAGAAGCAGGCGAGTGCTTTTATTTGCCTTCAGATGGATTCGTTTGTTCTAGCTTTGACGTTTTACGAGCTAGCGATCAATTTGTGACGTTGTGCAAAATTGAAACCAATTTATGATTGTTATCTTACATTATATTGCTTAATTAGTGTTGTTCTGATTGTTCTCATTATTCTTTTGGTTTTCTTCAAACTATTCTACAACTACTCTGTTTTTATTGGTCCAGCTCTAACAATGCGACGAACGGTGTCCTTTCAGCATTGTTAACGGAGATGGATGGACTGGAGTCATTGGAGGGAGTTGCCATCCTTGCAGCCACCAACAAACCTGGTGCCATCGACAAGGTCAATTTTTGCCGAGTTTATTCTATCACTTTTGATTCTTAATTCTTTTAGGCTTTTAGCCTTTATTTTGAAAAATTAAACTTTAAGAAATTAAACCAACATCCAACTCATTTGCACTCATAATATGGCACTCAGGCTTTATTAAGGTACAAGAGGTTGGGTCAGTCTGTTTATGTGAGACTACCGTGTTCTGACACCAGGAGGCTTTTGCTGAAGAAGGAATTGGGGAAAATGTGCACCTCACCAGACATCGACATTGAATGTCTTGTTGAGAAGACTGAGATGTTCTCAGGAGATGAAGTGAGTTTTGCCGTCGACAATGGCATTGATCAGTGTGCAGCTTACTTTACAAATTAGTGTACATGCATTTTATCTGATTATTAGAATGAGTGCCATCTGATTTTTTCTGATTAAGTTTGAATTTTTGTTTTGGTTCCAGCTTGTCAAGCTCTGCCAACAGGCGGGATATAAGTGCCTACTTGAAGATCTTAACGGAGTCCTCAAAACCAGTCATTTCTTGGCCGTTTTGAAGACGAGGCTACCCATCACAACGCATCATTCCTTGAAGGAGTATGATGAATATGAGAAGGCGCATGATTGATATAACGTTAATGGATTTAGTTTTTTCGGTTGTTCAAATATCATGTTTGCTTTTTTGGGTCTTCGGTTGGGTTGTCGTTTATGCGCGTTGGGCATTTACCAAATTGTCAAAACGAAAAATATTATTAAAGCTTGAAATTTAAAAAAATAATAGGTTGTTACTTTAATTAATATTAACATAAAAAATTAATATAAGCCGAAAGAGCAATTTAAATTGTGATCATTTTCACTTTTAAATACATGCTTACAGTCATTGGAAGCATGGTTCAATGTTTATTCTCGGTCTGAGTTATTGATCAATCGGATTATCGGTCCCAAACGGACTATATTTTAAACAAATAATAAAAAAGTAAATTATGGCTCCAATGTTGAAAAGAAGAATGGAAGATGACAGTCCGACAAGAATCGTTAAAAAACCAAAGAAATCCGGTGAGGATGATCTGTATAAAGACATTTCTAAATCAAGAAGAGAAGTGAGAAAAACAATGAGAATGTTGAAGAAGATGAGAAAAGATGCCTTTATGCGAAAGAAAGCGGTTTGTCATTTAAACTATTTCTGCAGGAATTAAACCATAGCCGATCTTTTAGTGCCTTGAGCCAAACATAATGACAGTATTAATCAACATAATAACACTACAATTTTTATGCCATGTAGTTTCCAAGATTTATAACTTTTTTCTAAATATTGAACTAACAATTCGAGGTGGATTGTTATATTTTTGAATCAGTTGTTAATATTTAACCCTGAAACATGCCTTCAATAGACTTTGGTTTTCTATCAAATTCTGTTCCATCACATGTGAGTTCCAACATTAAACTGACCTCATAATATTATTATTTAAAATCACCAGCTTCCAACACTGGAGAGCCTGCAGAAGGAGAAAGAAGAGGAGGAGAGAATAAGAAACAAAATCAAGAAAAACAGGGATCGACAGAAGAAGAAGCGGAGGAATAGGAAGATCAGGAAAATTGAGGAGCAGGAGGTTGGCTCATGAATATTCAAGAATTTAATGACCTTTTGGATATTAACCAATAATAGGCTTTTATTTTTCAATTTTTCTCCCAGGTTTTGTTTACATTTTATGTGATTGATTAATTTTAACAATAACATGGAAGTGAATTAACTAACTGAATAACAATTAGTTATTAAACTAAGTTATTTAATAATTTAATTAATTAAACCAGATTATCATAATTAATTCGATTTTCATCGCCGACCAATCAGGAAAAGGATAGAAAGGATAGGGAGGTCGAGGCTGTGAACATCCACGACAATAAAGTCCTGAAAGACCTCGAAAAAAAACTGAAGTTCAAGAAGGACAAGGGGCTTCCAAAGTCCTTCAGGGAGGACAGCCTTGGGTGTTAGTTCATTAATTAACCATTGATTATGCAACAGCTTCTGTGCCGGATTGCCATTATTCATGCCTCAGTGCCTGCTGGCTGGGATAACATTAGCATAATTTATTGATTTATTCTTCCAGACGTTCTCGACTACATGGACGAAGCCCAGGCCTACATGCTCGGCCAGGGATACGCATCGGATGATGATGACGATGCTGAGGGAGCTGCTAAGTTGAATGGAATCATCAAGAAACTCAATGAGGGCATCAAGGATGAAGAAGAAAATGATGATGATTTTGAGAATGATGACGAAGGAGAGTCTGAAGAAGAAGATGATGATGATGACGAAGAGGAAGAAGGTGATTTTGAGGAGGAGGAGGAGAATGATGATGAAGCAGAGGAGATGGAGGTCAATGATGGTGAGAGTGAAGATGATGATGATGATGATGGTGATAGTGATGAAGAAGAGGAGGAAGATGATAGTGAGGAGGAGGATGAAGTAAGGAAACCGATAACAGGAAAGACCAAGAAAAGTGTTCATTTTAATCTTTCCAAGAAGAAAACAAGCCATGATGATGAAGAAGAAGAAGAAGACTGTGACGAAGATGATGATGATGATGAAGAAGACTATGACGAAGATGATGATGATGATGATGAAGAAGAAGACTATGACGAAGATGATGATGATGACAACAATGAAGAAGCTACAAGGGAGAGCAAGAAATCTGCCGGCAAGAGCAAGCAGGAAGCCAAGGAGGACATTTACGGACGTAAAGTGGGCAGCAGTGGCGGTGATTACATTCCACCAGCCTGAGGAACGCCGACAGTTGCGCTGGAAAGAAGAACTCGGAATTGAATAGGCAGGTCCTCGCCATCCTGAATAAGTGAGTCGACCGTTGCCGTGACGATTGGATTTGTTTACGTTTGCAACTTTGTTGTTTTGATCCGAGCATATGCTTGTAACATTCCTAATTACGTCGACACGTGTTGTCGCATGTATTATGTTAATTTATAATAATTATTCGTTAGGCTGAGTGAGAGCAACATGGCTCACTCTTGCAAAGAATTCGAGCAGCTCTTCAGGGACAATAGCAGACAGTCTGTTTGCTCGGCCCTCGAGAACGGTGAGCGTTAATATTCATGAGCGTTAATATTCACGAGCGAATGTCGTGAAATCACTTCATGAATAATTCATGAAGTCACAATTCAGAATTTTGTAATCCTCGATATTTCATGTGATATCTGTTAAAAGTTACTTAGAAATTAATTTGTGATTAATAATAATAATAACAACAATAATAACATTCTAATGATAACAGTAATAATATCAACATTAAATAAAGCTCTTTTGGAGAAAGTACGATAACGTCCAAAAAAATTTGGAATCCGAGCTGACCCTCCTCTTCTTCCTCTCAGGCATCACCAGGTTGTGCCTCACTGATGAATCCTGTTCGAGACTCCTGATCGTCCACTGTTGCTTCCTCGTGGCTTTCCTCCACAACCAGGTCGGGACGGAAGTCTCTGCCAACGTCCTCCAATTCGTTGTCACAAAACTGTGCAGTCTGTTCGAGGATTCGCGGGGTGAGATCTCACGGCAGCGGTCGCTCCCGGGCTACGTGAACATATTTTGTGACGATTTGTGCTACAGTATTAATAATATTGTTGTAGTCGTTGTTGTTCATGAAAATGATATGATGATTGTCATTATTGTCATGAAAATGATGAATGTCGTCATCTGCTACACGTGGGTGGCATTAAAATTGTAAGCAGTCAATTAGTCAATGTCATTGATTAATTCTGTATCGTCATCATCATCGTCGTTGTCATTTTCATTGCAGAGGATTCCGCAGAACAAGACGACCAGGAGATCAACAATTGCCTCCTGCTCGTCTGCCAACTCTACGACTTCAAGGTGAACTTTGAACTCGTGTTTACAGACTATTATTTGTTTTGTAATCTAGATCTAAATAATCCCGACAAGACCTACGGAAATTCCGAGACCTATTAATAAAAAAATGTTTGAATAATTATCGACCGTGATTTTAAGATTGTGACCGATCCCAGCGATTATCAGCGTAATTTTTATTTCTAGGAGAAGTTAACTATAATCGACATAAATACTTGCAGATCATGGAGAGTGTCCTCATTCTGGACATAACGAGGAGGTTCCTCGAAAGATTCTTCATCAAGGACATCAACCTCATCTCGATGCTTCTCAAAGGTTTGTGTGTCCTCGTCGTTTTAGCCGTTCGCTCGACCGATAAGTTGCTAATTTTAGTCACGTCATGAGTTAGCAGAGTCCATGGATGTCGTTTAGCTGCAAACGTAGAATGTAAATGGTATTAAATGTTATTATTATTATTATTATTAATTGGTGAATCATCATGGCTTAACATTGATATTACATTTTTTTTTGAGTTTTTATTGTTTTAAACAAACAAGCAGTTATATACAAAGCAAAAGCATTAAAGCAAATTCAAATAAACTCAAAGGGCCAGCCTTAAGGAAGTGCACACTTCCGCTGTCAGACTGATCCAAATCAAAATGACATTACACACTTTTATCCCGTCGATATTGATGCAGCTATAAATGTGTGAATCGTATAATATTCATGACGCTCGTATAATATTCACGACGCTCGTATAATATTCACGACGCTCGTATAATATTCACGACGCTCGTATAATATTCACGACGCTCGTATAATATTCATGACGCTCGTATAATATTCACGACGCTCCTGATGCACAGAGATTGGACCGAGGATGAGGAAGGACGATCCAGTCTCCTTCAAGGAACTGCTCGTGGAAATCATCGTCAAAACCAACGAGGTTCCTAAGGAGGCAAGTTCCATGAAGAAGTGAGTCGACATTTTTATGACGTCAGATTTTTTGTGAAAAAATGTTATGATATGTATTTGTTGGTTTTTTTAATGAATATTTTTTAAGATTTTATATTTAATTGACAAATGTCGAACTGCAATTGTCCCCATCATTGTCCTCTGCAGATTGTTGACAAAGAACCTCGTTGACCTCCTGACCTTCCTGAAGAATAACCAGTTCCACAAGATTACCTCCTATGACCCCGACACCTTCACCAGGAGGATGAAGCTCTTCAATTCCATTGTCAAATGTGAGCTTTCTAAATTGCCGGGACAAGGGTTTGAACTCCAGACCAATTAGCTCAACCTGAATCCGTCCGAATCAAAATGAGTAATAATAAGAATACCGAATAACTCTCAGGCTGAATAATTGTTATTTGCTTCAATTATTAATTAAACCATGTTTTGTTAATAAGAAATGATTTAGTGACGCCTTATTGGACCTTATAGATCATCTGGAGATCTTCCATTGATTCTTCTAACCAATAAAAATATTACTTTATCGTTAATAATAAGTTCATTATTACGATTATTGTAACTATTATTATTATTATTATTATGTCTAAATTATAATCAATTACTAACCTGATTGCATGCATTCATTTCCTATCTTCGTTCGTGCAGCTTCTGCAGTCATCCCGCTCAAAGTGACCCTGGAAGACATCGAACACTGCGAAACTAGAGGAAAGTGGTGGTTGGTCGGTTCAGCCTGGAGTGGGAGGGACCAGGAGGCTTCGAAAAGTAAATCACTGTTGAATATTCATGAATATGATTAACATCATGTTAGTTTTAGTCGTAGCTTATAATGTCACTTGGTCGGCTGGTTGAGCTTTGTAATTGGTCAGAATCAATAAGAAGAAATAATGACATTGTTGAATAATCAAAAAAGAAATCAGAGGTGAAATTAATATTCAAAGTTGCATTAATAATTAATTAGTTGTTAATGTATTCAGCATCTCGAGACTCCTCCCTTGGAAATTATGCTCCCTCGATCGTTAAGATGGCCAAAGCTCAGAGGATGGACAGCGGCATCAAGATGGACATATTCTGCAGCATGATGTCGGCCGAGGTATAAACATGCATAAAATATTACTAATTTAAATAAATTAGCATAGCTAAGTTAGCATGCTGATTAGCTGTCCCATAGTTACGCATCTAGATTACCAGTAGACATTTTATTTCCTGATCTTTTAATTCGATTTAATTTCCATAAATTACTCGCCATGATCATCATAATTTATGTTAATTTCATTCATTAGCGACATCGGCTAATCCATTGCATTTTTTTTTAAAGGACAACGACGACGCCTTTGAGCGCCTGATCCGTCTGAACCTGAACTCCAAGCAGCAGCCCGAGATCATGCACGTCATCATCGCCACCTGCCTCCAGAGCGTCAAGTTCAATCCTTTCTATGCACACCTCGCCGCCAAATTCTGCAAATACCACAGGAACTTCACAGTGAGCTGGTTGTCGTAGTTTCACATGAAAATGCTTCATATTTTAGCAGTGTCATATTTATTTAAATAATATTCTCCTTGCAAATAACAAGTCATATAAGTCACAGAACGATCAACGACACTTGTTCATTTTTCCATCCTCTTCTCCTTTTCCAGATGGCCTGCAAGTGCAGCCTTTGGGACAAGCTGAAGCTGCTGCCAGGCATGTCGAGCACAGAGGCAGCCAATCTGACCAAGTTGCTGAAGCAGCTCATCAGCTGGGGAATTCTGCCTCTGACTGTCTTGAAGGTCTGTTGAACGAGTTTCTGTTGATGCCTGATGGATATGCATGAAATGTTGTGTGAAAATGTATGATAAAAATTAAATTAAAAATTAAAATGCTTAATTTTAATTTGAGATATTTGTGTCGATGTAATAATGATATTTGATTACGATAATAGTAATAATTGAAATATTTGTCTATTATTTTTACAATTAATTTCCAAATTAACCGGAGTTATCGTCACTTAATTGTTAAAAACTCGATCAACAAAATCACGACGGTTGTCATTCTCAGAATGTCGACTTCACGAGCTTCGACGAGAAGACGTCTCAGCTGGTCGACAGGCTCCTCCGTCACGTCCTGACGAAGTGCGATGACTTCGTCCGCATCTTCAGGGTCGTCTCCTATGACAACTCGTTCAAGGTCCTGAAGCTGAGCTTGGACTTCTTCATCAGAAGTTTCTATGTCGATAGGAAGGGCGACGGTGACGACGAGTTGATCAAGAAGGCAAGGATGGCGCTCGATGCGCTCAACGAACCCGCTGTCAAGGTCGGGGGTAAAAGGGAGTCGAAAGATGATGATGATTTCTACTCAAGATTTGATGACAACAACTCTGGAGATGATGATTAATAATAAATAATAAACAGGTGTTTCTGAGTAATCCATTCATCCGTTCGTGAGGTCACCGAGTGCGGAATGGGAATGGCCTGAAAGCTACCGGCTTTCGATGATGGCATGCTCCTCGACTATCACCATTTGTTGTAAAGTAGGGGTTTGTACACATGATGTCAATTGAATGAGCACGCTTCGTAATGCACGAGTCGACCACCACACCCAACTTATGCATTTGAAGACAAAATGGTTTCTAGATTAGTAACTTAATAACTTATTATTATTAATATATTGTTATTATTATAAGGCTAAAGATAAAGTGTTGGCATAAAGACTGAGCAGGTTATAACACAGGGTAACAAAAGCAAAAACGTCCATATGAAATGATAGACATCACTGATTACTAGCTGGGAACAGTTGCAGTGCCACTGATCAGTCACCACTTGAGAAAGATGGTGCTGAGTTTTCAGCTGTGAAGAAAGTCTGAACTGCATTATCGCAAACGAGGAGGCTCTGTCGACCGTGCAATTTTATAAAAAAAAATTTATTAATAATTAGAATCTATCTCTTTCAGCTCAGGAGAGGAATTATCAGACAATATGGCCGCCTGCAACACATTATCATATTTTCAATCAGAACACCTTCAGTGAATGGAGTCCAGATTTATTCAACATGGACAGCAAACAATAAATAAATAAATAGTATTCGCCACTAAATCGAATCCAAGAAATCGACGCACACGACAAAACGACAAAGTGGCAACCTACTGCCTTCCTACTTCTCCTAAACAACCTATTCCTGCTAAAGTCTTTGCAACGACAACTTGACGAGGAACGATCTTTATTATTGAGATTAACTACAAATTCTATCTAAATTCGTATCTTGCAGACAGAGAAGAGGCATGACACGAGAAAATCTAATTCACCAAATGACCCCCAAAAGGTGTGCTTCATGCAATCCATTTATTTAATTAAATTGCTTTGACAAGTTTTTCCTTACTATCCATCCAATAATTACAAACCTAATGAAAACTACCATCCTGACTTGATCAATTATTTGTGCGATAATAATGAAATAATAGCTTCCAATCATGCAACAATCATGCCTCGTGCCCATCAACTCGGGAGACTTGACTTTACTTCACATTAAGACTAAAATCCACAATCAACCATCGCCCCCACAGTCCATCAGGTAGAGAGCGGGTGGCCAACCCCCCATTAATAAAAATAAAATTTTTTTTATAACAGTCATCACTGATGATCCAAATGCCTATTTAGTCCTGGTGAGGATTTTCTGTGTCAGGTCGATCAGGGTCTTCCTGGCCCGGGAGTCTTCGAGCTCACTGACCCTCTTGACGGCTTCGTTGCAGTGCTGCCT
Source organism: Hirudo medicinalis (assembly GCA_011800805.1). NCBI lineage: Eukaryota > Metazoa > Annelida > Clitellata > Hirudinida > Hirudinidae > Hirudo > Hirudo medicinalis. Next base: position 84,254 of record MPNW01000070.1, read on the forward strand.
GGCAAGGAACATGGTGTGCTCGACCCCATTGCTCTGCAAAAGCAAAATAAAACTTGAATGAACATAGGCACTAATTTTGTTGTTGTTGAGTTTTTATTGTTTTAAACAAACAAGCTGTTATATACAAAGCAAAAGCATTAAAACAAATTCAAATAAACTCAAAGGGCCAGCCTTAAGGAACCCTTAATCGCCCCATTGGTTAATTAAAATGGTGATAATAAGTCAAATGATAATTTCTAACAACATCTAAATTTGCCAGTTAATAAATTGTTAATGGAAACTAAATGAATAAATATCATCATCATCATTATTAACATCATCATCATCATCATCTGATACCTTGAAGACCATGTCTCTGGCCATCTCAATGTCTCCTGGTCTCGAAAACCTCCTCATTATTAATGCATTCAGTTCGGGGAACTAAAAATAAACAGAGTGGGAGGAGTCACATACATCCAATCGAATGTGTAGCAGTTGGGACAGTACAATCTGACATAGGTTGGCTGATATTTAAATATTTAATTTATTGCACAGTGTAAATAGGACCTAAGTAATAATAAACTTAAAAAAATATTATTGTTTGCTTGATCTCAAACAAGGAGGCTATCACAATCATTCTCTCTGGCACTATATAAAGGATGCATCTCACCTGTTCAGAGGCGTATAATACAGGTGCTGTGGCCAAGCCGAGCTGGAGGTCGGCGCAAACGGGTTTTCCCATGGATAATTCACTGGCTGTGAAATCCAGGTAGTCGTCTATCAGCTGTTGTGATTGATTGAGTGAATGAATGAGTCAACGAGAGAGGTCATGAATATTCAATTTTGTGCCATTTTGAAAGTTTAGACAAGTTACATCAGGATTGTACAGGCACATGATAATTATAATAATAACAATAAATAATAATTTAAAAAAACAAATAACAACAATCGAGAAATTACCTGGAAAGCAATGCCAACATTCCTGCCATACTGGAAAGCTATCTCTTTCAACTCAGGAGAGGAATTATCAGACAATATGGCCACCTGCAATACGTTATCATGCTATAAATATATGACAATATAGATTCAATGCATAGTAATCATTGCAATCCATGCAAACCAACCCGAGGGTAGACAGTTCAAAACCAGACTTGTGCACAAAGCATCACAAGGAAGTAAGCTAACAGCACAAATACCGGCTAGCACAATAACAATAATAATATTCTTTTCCAACAGTTAATAGCAACAATAATAATATAATAACGTTAATTCATCAAAATCGCTCAAAACATTTTTATGAAATCATCAATGCACTGCAACAACAACAACAACAACAGAAGCTGAGGACAACCTACAGCTTTGCAACTGTTGGAGATGAGACTGGCCGTCTTGTTGTACGTCTTCTTCATGTAGTGGTTGAACCTTTCTGATTCTGACTCCTTAGAACCAAGCTGCATGAGCTCACCTGGATGGAGAAGGATTGATATCCTTTTAGCGATAGGTTGTGACAGCCATATCATGGCAATGGTGAAACATAAATTTTCAATAAAACCAATTAATAAAATTAATAATCTAATAAAATCAATAAGCAATATTTTGTGGTTAAAAAATGCCAGGCGAATCTTGGGCCATTCCGAACCCTTGCGGCCGGTATCCCCAAAATGTCATATACCCTCGCCCAATGTCAACGAGACCGAGCCATCGACGACCCACCGCTGACGAGATCTTCGAGGACTGCCGAGAGCGTCCGCACCACTTCGTCGTTTCCGATCCTGGCCAGCTTCCTGGAGGCAGTCGACAGGATGTAATTGCCGGCCATGACTGCCTGGTGTTGCGAAGAAGACGAGAGGTAAAATCAATTGACAAATTCCTAGGGTTCTTCCACCCTAACCCTAACCTTAACCTAACCTTGACGTGGTACTAAATAATCACCTTATGTACATTATTACAGTAGTACATCGATATCATCATCGTTGTTGTTTTGGTTAACCTTTCTCTGACCCCAGAGGAAGTGAGCAGTGTGCTTTCCTCTCCTGAGGTTGGAGGCGTCGATGACGTCGTCGTGGACCAGACTGGCCGTGTGAATCATTTCGGTCGCAATGGCCACTTCTTTCTGATCTTGGGTGATGTCCCTAGAGAAGTCAAAAGATGAGGACGGTCGAAGATGCGTTTCGTGCGAGTTCGGAAAAATGAGGAATCGACAAAAAGACGACGTCGACAAATCGCTCACTCGTGGTTTCGGTTGCAAGCACGAGCCATGAGCATGGCGATCATCGGCCTGATGTACTTGCCATTCCCGTCAAAGTGATACTGAGAGACGTCCTTCAACTCCTTGTGGGTCGTTTCCAACTCCTGATGAATGATTATTTACCAATGAACAGTAATGAAGACATTTTGATAAAATGGATAATAAGTGTTTCTAAATGTTGTGAATATAATTTATTAATGTTCTCATTTAGATTTGTAAATATCAGAAGTATTGTTCAGAATTTAACAAGGCTTAATAGATATATACCTCTCTATAACATCAGTCTTAACAACATGATGTCAGTCTAACCTTTTTCACATTGAGCTCGATAAACTTGAAGTCCTCTGAGGAAAACTTTATTGGTTCATAATCAATTTTCTTGCTCGGTAAGCTGGATGTCTCAGAAGATGACTGCCTAATCAGTAGCCTTGAAGCAGTAAGCTAACGGAAAGTGCATTTAACACGTTTATTTTGAGAATTACTCCATAATTCGACTGTTTCTCTAAATATAACCGACATAATTAGCCTCATTTCATTAAAATCACTTAATTTCTTCACTAAGCAACAATTGACTCAGATCTTAACCACATGCAAAGGATGTCTTGAAAGTCTGGATGTGGTCAGGTGTGATCTTAGTGATAGCTGGTGACCGACTCGAAGTTCGACACTTGAGAAGTTTAAAATGCACTTTTTGCAAATAAAAATCTTCGCCAACGTCCTATTCATCATCGTTTTATTAAATATCCAAAAATGGCGTCAGAAATGGCGCAATTGGTTTAAATTTTTTCTTTGCTGGAGCCCAGGTCACGTCTTTGAACGGTACGGCCGAACGATATATGGGCCGTACGAGTAGCGAACCAAACTTTACAAAGACGTTAAAGTTTATTTTAAAAAAATAAAATGTTCTTTCTTCTCAATTGACCTAGAATAAACTTATCACGTTTATATTTTATTTAGATATTTAAATTTGCAATTGTTTAATGTTTTTCATTATGAATCCTCAAAGCGTATTGAGAGATAACATTTACATCTCAAAGTTTCAAATTGTATTTATATTTCCCCTAATATTGACATAGCATTTAAAATTTCAGTAGGATGATACTTTCCGGCATTTAAGAAAGGGCCACCATTATTAGATTCAAATGTGAACTATTGATATAAGCATTTGCGAATCATTAATAATGAAATGTGTGCCCTTTAAATGTGTATTGATAATCATTTGAAATTTAAGTAATGAGAATTTCTTTCCAGTATTGCATATTCCCAAAGTACTTAAAGTTGTGAACAGATAAAACGAATGAGCAGACGACTTTTTCAGCTCTTTCGTTCCCGAAACTAAATCTGGGAGCATTAGAGTGAATAGAAAGATTCATTTGTAAAACGTTTGGCGATGTAGCTAATGGAGGCGAGGACAATCTACGCATTTGATTCAAAATAAAATATTCTATAAGCACAAACTTAAAACACAACAATCAGGGAACATTTATGACGCCAGTGTCAATCTACATGTAGTTTGAAGGAACACCCCACTCAGTCTGTCTTTTTATCAGACGACAAATGATTCCTTATCATAGTTCGAATTCTCAGTCCCGTTCTTATCACCAAGATCCGGAATCTTTGTCGACGCCGGAAAAGTTCTAAAATTAAGTTTAGCAACATGTTTATCAAATATTTAATCGGGTTACTTTTGTCATACTGCTACAGCAAACGAGACTGTCAATGCAAACCCAAGCTGTATTTTATTGAATGCTCCTTATTATATTAAATTGTGACTAATACATTTGAAGCTAGTTGAGGTCACAGGCGGATTTGCCATTCAAAAATCTGGAATCATTGTTAATTTATCCGATGAATGTTCCATCATTGTTATCTAAAGTATTTTTGAGATAAGATTAGGTGCTGCCATAAATTTGCCCACACACGTATTTCATGTGATAAAGACGTGCTGCAAGCGAAATTTCTGACAAATCGCCCAATTTGCTTTCACTAAAAGAGGGTATGCTCTTTAATTTAGAATTTACATTCAATCCAAACTTCATGATGTCTACAATTTAATATCTTTATCGCCATATTTTGTTCCGTGATTTAAAATTGATACATTTAGCACCAAAATCTTTCTATCGTTGTATCTATCCGCTTTCACTTGTCGACTTTGGAAGGCCACTAAAGTTTTGACTTTTGAAGCTTAGGGGATATTAATTTATTTATTTTGATCAAAAATATCGTGACAGGTAACATGTCTTCTTCATCTTCGTCGTCTGACTCCGAAAAGGAAACTTATGAAGGGTAATTTCTTGATATTACATTAAAATCAAAACCTATCATTTTATCGCAGGGAACTATGTTACGTATTCTAGACCATGTGCTGTTTATAACTTGTCATATAATGGAAAATCAATTTCCATACATATTCTTTTCAATGATAATAATCGTATTTCATTCTTATTAGATGAATAAATCTTCAACATCTTCGAACGATGTTTTATATTTAACGTTCTCATATTTATCAGGAGATTAGGAAAATTATTCGTGATCGTGAGCAAGCTGAATGGGAAAGTACTTGATATCAGAAAATGCAGGAAAAGGGAAGGCATTCCTGTCATCATGTACGATGCCAGAACCTCCAAAAGGGCAAATCAACTTTGGTACCTCGACAGTTCTGGCCATATTAGAGCCGCCTTGAATGACATGGTTTTCCAAGGAAATCGTAAGTATTCTTCATTATTATTTTTTTCGGAAAGATTCGCCTATAGTTCCATTAAAATTACTGTTGTAACTCGCAGTTAGTCGATTAAACCAAGACACTACATACAACTACTTTATTCGCCAACGAATCCACACTACCTAACACACAACTAGGACTAGAACGAACAAAAGGGAAGTTGCCGCTCC
>MPNW01000070.1:92126-112197 GCA_011800805.1 Hirudo medicinalis
GAGGAGTTGGGGAAATGCAAGACGAAGGCGCAGCTGTTGGTCAAGCAGGGCACACGACCAATCTTCTGCCGACAGAGGAAGATTCCATTTGCTCGGGAAGAAGCAGTGAATGCAGAGCTGGAACGTCCCGTTACATTAAGGAATTTAGACTGTCAGAATTAGAAGTCGGAGGCCCAAACGCAAAATATCTCATTAAGCTTCAACTTACAATTTTACAATTTCGATGATTTCGGAATACCTTAGTCGCTCTTAATTTATTTATTTATTTTTTTATGAAGAATCAATTTATTATTCAATTTGAAGCAGTTTTTCAATCACAACAACTGGTTTTGAATTTAGAACGATGAGTTTCTTTCATTGGTTCATCCTTCCATGTTATTGCAATCTTCCAGATGAAGGGGAACCTCTGAAAACTACCAAGTACTCTAGTGATGCCAGAGGTCACTGGAAAATAAATGGAGACAAGATCATCAATGGCCTCGGACAATGCTTGGACATCAAGGAATCCAGTTCCTCCAACGGAGCAGCGGTCTGTGCTTATAGATCCAACGGTGGCATTAACCAGTCTTGGGACATCAAGTACATTTTCCAATGAGATGGATTTTTACAAAACGTAACTAGGGAACGTACTGCTCATTTATATGACTTGTAAAATAAATATTGCTGGAGCTAGCAGATGGTAAAGTGATTACATGATAGAAGTTGATATTACCTGTTTCGATTAAGGGGACACGGCTGGAAACAATCTTATATTAATAATAATAAAAAAACAGACTCAAATAAAAATGTTGAAATAAAATGAATCACAATTAGATGAAAAAAAAATTGTTATGGTAAATAAAATGGATTTATTTTTCTCAGTAAAATGATGATGAATAAAATCAGTGCGTTTGATTCTTTGGTACTTGAGTTGTTTGGACACATACACATATCAAGTATGCCTAACCTAAGTCTGAACAAGTCCGTTCACTTCTATGATTGCTCTTGTTGAGAGCTTTTATCATCTTCAGAGTTCATAATTCAAAAGAAAGTGGAAAGTGGAAGTGACACTTAGAAAAGGCAATGCTGAGCTCCATTCAGAAATTGCATTTTTTTTATGCTTGGTAATCCTCCGCGCTACTGCAGGCATTTGTGAATAGGCACATATTTTCAATTTTGCGTGTAATTTATTGTTAAATAATAATAATATATAGTAGAGATTAAATTTAAATTTATTATTTCTTTTAAATTTATCAAAATTTGAAAGATCCTAAAACCATAATAGGAACATAATATTCATTTCCTTTCATACCATCTTTATCTTACTAATATTTCAAACAATTCCAATACAATTTTTTGCGCTATATGACTTTATTTTACGCATTACCACTTTACCAGTGTTATTTATAAAAACAAAAACAGTTGAAGGACAGCCATGTGCAAAATAAGAATAATTAAGAAGTCTTTCATATGGTCTCGAATAACTACCCAAAGATATTTTTAAAGTCTGGATAACAGATTTTAACCTCGTAGAAGAGCAGTGTCTCTATTTCAGTCATGACACTAGGTGAATATAAAACACAAACAACAACAACTTCCCGAAAACACTTGATCTCCACTCCAACGTAAAGTTAAAGTCTTCTTATCCGTTAATTTGTTTTCGCCGCTCGAGAAGGACCAATTGATCAGGCCAGAAATGACTAGACCAAAGAGTCTTGGTCATGCCTACGCAGAGCCACGGACCATATAAATATAGGTCTAGTCAGTATCTTAAAGCCGGAATATTCCGATCGCTCGTAGATAAAGGTTAGATGAAAATTATAATAATAGTTAATTTATAATGCGCCATTTGCATAGCGTCAGAGGCGCCAAATAGTTAATTTTCAACCTTGCATTTGCATTCTCTGATTTTAACAATATTTATCATTGATTTGTATCAATTACTTGGGCAAATAAAATTAATTTGATGAGACAATTTATTCCATCGATCACATTTTGGTGATCTTTCCAGGAGTCCGTTCTCTGCCGCTAAAGAATTTGTTGCTGAAATGGACGAGTAAGCCACATTATTGCTATGCTCGTCGTCTTGTCCGTCTAAACCACCAAATCTACATCGATTTATAAAATGATATATTATCCTTGAGCCGTATTAATTATAACTCTCGTAAGAGAGTCCTTTTTGAAAGCATTCTGTGCCATTCTTCGATTCTTTATTGGCAACAAGCAACTAATACTATTTTATTAAGTGACTTAATAAATATTTTAAATGTTTCTTGTCTAAAAAGTTATGCTAGGTATGCCTCCAAATTCATGATCGTGAGCAAGATGAGCGGAAAGGTATTGGACATCGAAGGGGCCGACAGAGGAGAAGGAGCAAAGGTCATTATGTTCGACAGAAAGTATGGAGATAATGCCAACCAATTGTGGTACATTGATCGCGATGGCTTCATCAGGGCTTACATCAACCACATGACCTTTTACTCTCCAAGTAAATTGAAAATTTATTATAGGCATTAATTATTGATATTACTTTGAAAATGTATAGATAATTTGGCAAAAATTAAAAAATCTTAAAATTCATAATAAGAACATAACATTCAATTCCTATCATACCATCTTTTTCTTACTAATATTTCAAACAATTCCAATATATTTATTGCGCTGTATGATTTTATTTTATGCATTACCACTTTACCAGTGTTATTTATAAAACAAAAAAAAACAGTTGAAGGACAGCCATTGAGGACAACAACAACATGCGATCCAAGAGCAAAGTGGAGGATCGAAGGGGACACTATAAGAAACGGATATGGTCAGTTCCTGGATATCATAGGGGCAAATTATTCAAACTTGGCAGAACTCTGCGCATTCCAGTGGAATGGCAATAGCAATCAGAGGTGGAGCTTCGAGTACGTATAGAAGATAGAGCCTTGGACTTGCTTCCGCTGTCAAACTTTTGGACATATTCAATTGATGACAATAAACATCTTTAAAAACACATTCGATTTTATGAATATTCATTTCGGTTAATATAGGTAAAAATTAGTAAATAATAAAAATATAGAAAAATAAAGTTAATTGCGAACTTGAAGGCATAAAAATAACTCTTCACTCCTCTGTGGCGAAAGATGAAGTACTCAAAAGACCGCTATCAAATGTCACGCGCCTGCTCTCAAAAGAAAATTAGGTCTCAGCGATATTGTTGTCTTTCACACAGTTTTTATTTTATTTTATTTTTTTTTCGATAAGATCGAGATTGGATATTGCCAATTTATTTAATTCATCTTTGTCAACGGTTCTCAACCCTCTTTTTTTTTTTGCCAGGGGTCACCTGAGACATTAAAAGTCTAATAATTTTTAAGGACATTTTTCTCATTACCCTTTTTTTTTTATTATCTCCAACTAACTTAACTTTTGTAAACAACCTATTAAATTACGAAATCCATAGCTTACAAATCGCTCTTTTTTATGTTCTCCTACGGTCATAATGCCCTCCCCAGGATATTTTCAGATTTTTTTCAATGAAAACAATAGATACAATAACCCTTATCAGTTTCTACTTAAAACTACTACTATTAATACTTTTATTTTTACGCAACTCGTATGATAGTCCTTCTTTTTCCAAACATACTTGAAATATACTCTTCTCCATCCAAAGTTACGGTCCAAGGTTATATTATTCGATTCCATCACCAATGAAAGAACAATTTCAATTTTGCCCTTTTATTTGTTCTTTGTTATTTAAAAAATTCTGTTAAATTGTACTTAATGTGTGGCGCTTTTTACTTAATTAACTGCTTTTATGTCTGCTACATTTGACAGTGCTTTAGTTACGTTGAAAGCATAAGTGGGTCACTCTGGTAGCGTGCTTTCATAAGGCCATTCCCTGAATTATTGGTAGTAGACACTTTAGAATAACAAATAAAATATGACTTCGATGTATGAGTGCCACTGTACACTGACATTTCCTGGTAAAGATTTATCTCCCAGTCCGCAACAACGAAGCGGCAGCCTGGCTTTGTTGGATCTGCATCAGGGGCTGCCTGCCTCCAATAATGTTCTGTCCAGACTAAAGAACAAGAGGACGTGATTTGAAATTGCTAACTACATTGGCCCACATTGATTATAGAAAATTTTGTTCAGTAATAGGGTTCAGTATAGTTGTATAGTTTATAGTTGGAACTCCCTCCCGGGAGAATCAGTGAAAGCTCAGAACATACCCAACATTAAATTTCTTATAGATAATTTTCATGCTGGCAGCTCATGACAATTGTGGATTTTGTGGATATGTTGTTTTGTTGCTTTGTTTTTTGATTTCTGATTGCTTCTCATATTGAACAATATGAACATCGTGTGATCCGGCAAGGAGTAATTAATTATATGCTGGTAATTATTAATAATACTAAAAAAGGACCGTCTTTTTTTTTAAACCCAATCAAATAAATAAGGGTAGTCAGTGAGCAGTCAATGAACGAACATTTTCTATTGGATGATACTAAAAGGAAGCTGTCTCCCCCAAAGGCTGCCAAATGTTAATAACACTTAGCTCAATTTTCGATAGTACTCCACAAAGGCTATATGCTGGTAATAACACAATCTCCAAATTAGGATTTATATAATCTGTATGGCCCACGACGATTCCCTTGATAATTACAGCCTTCCAAATTGTTTCAATGAAATTTCTCTACGAAATCATTCAGCACAAACTCATCACAATGCCAGTCGGGCCCACTCGCTGCCGAATATGCATATAAATAGATATACATGATTATTACCGCGAGGCCGACAAATCTTTGATATTTGATAGCATACTGTCGAAATATACAGCAAAACGACATAGGTAAGTGTGAAATGATGAATTAATCAATCTTAATATTAATAAAGACGGTTAATATTCCCCGTTGGGTTGTTTACCGTTGTCATTAAGTTTTGCAAACTGATATTTTATTAGCACCTGTCGTGCCTTTCGTGATAGATACCAGGCCAGAATGTCAATCAGGAAATGCTAACGACGTCTTTCTCACATTAATTATTTTAATAAGTTACAATGTTACAATATTCAGAGTCTACCTCCACATATTATTCATTGCTCACCTATTCCATTATCTAAGTCTTTAAATATTAATTCAAACAATTAAAATAACGAACAGCCAATGCTTTTTTTTTATAACCTTTCCAGAAAAATGTCGTGCTCGTCTGATGAAGAATTTGCTGCTGACATGGAGGAGTAAGCATCTTTGGGCAAAAGCATTACACTTATATTATTACATTTGCACATTTTCTTGTGTAATTTCTCATCCTTTGATACATCTAAGGATTGTTACAATAAAGCAGACAAACAGAACAATGCACAAATTTGTAAAGATGATGGTATTAATGGATGTCAATGCATTATATTTACCACTGTAAAGCTGTAAGCCATTGCGGCTTATTGAATAACATAAATAATGCACCAGTTACATGTAAGCATATTGTAATTACAACTTTTCCTTTTCTTATCAAGGTTGCAGTCCCGATTCAAAGCTAACTTTGACAATGCACCTCCAGCAACTTTTATGATCGTAAGCAAGATGAACGGAAAGGTGCTCGACATAAAAAAGTGCAAGACGACACCGGGCACAAAGATCATCATGTATGACAGGAAGTTTGATAATAATGCCAACCAACTGTGGTACATTGACTCTGAGGGCTTTATCAAGTCCTTTGTTGGCCAAATGACCATGTTTGCTGAGAGTAAGTTTCAGAGAATTCAGTTTTTATGTGAATAGCACTTGCCTGATATAATTAAATTTTAATTAATAGTAATATCGTTAGAAAAAAAAAATCGTAAACATGGAACTCGTCCTAAACTATGACTAAACTATTATTTCTAAGTTATTATTGCTTGTGTCATTTTTCCAACAAACAGAAGAGGGAGAGTCACTGAAGACTTCCATGACAAACGATCCAAGAGGGATGTGGAGGATAGATGGAGAAAAGATTATTAATGGAGTTGGTCAGCACCTGGATATCAGGGGAGCCAGCAAATACAACAAGGCAGAACTTTGCGCATACAAGTGGAAAAACCAAGACAACCAAAAATGGACCATTCAGCCTGTGTAGGATCGAATGTTAATGATATGCTATGAATCAGCTTTTCTGACCAATCTATACCCGTATTGCTTTCAGAAAGAATAGACTTAGTATTGACTACAACTTGATTAAGGCTTGAAACAATAAAACTGTAGGAGACAGAAAGATAGTTTATCAAAGTAACTCCTCTGACTACAACATCAAACGATCAAAGATGTGCACGACATCATAGTCACATTGCAAGCGTATTGAGCGGTTCTTCGCAAAATTGCAATGTATCGGCAAAACCTACCCAGGGAAAATATTGAAGATAAAAAGGTCTCAAGACCTAGAACATTATACATAGAATGCTGATCCCAAAAATAAATTCAAACCATTGTACTTGTTTCCAGCCTAAACGAACTTTGAACTGTCGGCCGTCGTTAATTGCAGGAGCACAGAAGCGAGCCAAGCAGACGGCCGATCGGCTTCCGTCCAAAATACCCAATACGTGATCAAACTGAATAAAATTAACCGATTAAAAAACCCTCTACCAAACTTAAAGCACTAATCCGATTTTATTCTGGAAAAAATGTAAGGCCAACGACAACAACATCGATAGGTGCAAATCCTAATCTAAGGCAACCAGTTCACTAAAAGTGCCAACAAACAAGATCCTGAATGACGACAGTGTTCCTTCCTGCCATTCCTCATCTTCTGGACGGATTTCGATAAGGCTGAGAACAGTGAGAAAATTCTTCTCAGATGACAAACTTTCAAAAAATATAAAAATCAGAAGCATGCATAGAATGTAATTAACTCTAAAGAATTTGTTAAAGCACAATTTCAAAGGTTTCAAACAAATTATCCATCTTCATTAATGACATTTTATGTAGTAATCAGAATTTTGAGGATGGAAAACCATCCAGCATCCGGGCAACAACAGTTTTTGGACTCAAATAAAAATCACACGTCTCTGAATGATGACAACAAAAGCCAAGATTCATAAAGCAGAAATAAAAGCCATCTAAGCACTAGAATATCCATAAATGCAGTTGGTCCAAACAGTTATACAGCATTTAAACATGGGGAAACTATCAATTCCTCTAAGTAAATAATCTGGTCTCTTTGATCAGAATCTTAATCCAAATGTGAGAAAATAAAGAAAAAAACCATGATTTAAATGAACCAAGAATGAATGATTGCAATATCTTTAGCTATGAAAAACAAAAACAGCTAAAGCCTCTAACTCAAAATAATTACTATGCAAATTGTAAAACTGGCATGATGAATGTGGAGGTTAAGCTCAGTAAAGCAATACAGTCAAAAGCATTTTTAAGCATTTCATGAAACTTTTAGAGATCCTTTGGGATGGCTCCTCATCTAAAAACAAGACAAACAAAATAAACAACATCATCATCATAAAACATCTGTCAATCATCCACACAGCCCACCCTTTCATCAACTATCACCATTGCTAATACCCCATCAATCAATTCTCCTGCCATCCCACCTCTTCATCCTCACAGGTACTGGATGATCCAGCGCTGGTTCTCCTTGTTCTTGAAGGTGTAAGCACAGAGCTCTGACCCATTGGAGCACTTTCCACCTTTTATGTCCAGGCAGAGACCCGCCCCATTCATTATCTTGTCTCCTTCGATACGCCACTGGTGCTTAGGGTTGTTGGAGAAAGGGACCATCTTCAGGCTGTGCCCCATTTCTGGAAAGCAATCATTTGGAAACAAAGGTGAGTCGATCATCCATCTCAAATCATCGTAGCAGCTTTCCACCACTCGACCATCCAACTACTTTTCCAGCTTGCATTGCCACCAGCACCCGACAGAAGAGATGCAATGAAAAAGCTTAAATTACATGAAATCGATCGACCTCAACAAACGCCACAAAGGAAGTGGTCATGATTACCGTCAGCATGGAAGACAAAGTCATTGAGAGAAGATCTGACGAAACCACTCTGGTCCAGGTACCAAAGTTGATTCTTTTGCTTGTTGATGCTGTACATGCAAACGAGGGTGCCAGGAGCTGGGTTGTTGCCCTTGATGTCAACCACTTTGCTGTCATCCTTGATGGACTTCATCAGGAACTCCTTCCTTTAACCAACCAACGATAGAGTCAATCGACACGAAAGATGTTTGTACTCAATGAAGCCATCGACCAACTTTTGCCATTGCATCTGAGGCAGACTCATGCTTCCTGGAGGAGCCTGCAAGACACCTCCCTGTGCAACATAGGCACCTGTCAGAAGTGATAAAAGCCGAGATCATTCAATGCAAGACCCGTGATCGCTGGTACCATCCCTATTATTATTATTATTATTATTGTTGTTGTTGTTATTGTTGTTGTTGTATTATATTATTATTATTATTATTATTATTATTATTATTATTATTAATTATTACTAACCATTCATGCTTATCATTGTAGCTAAAGATATTTGAAACTAGTCTGCATGGTTAGCTGCTAAACTGTTCGTTTAAAAATCATTTCAAACTTAAAAGCAAAATCCCCCACATCGACGTGGTTGAAAACGTAATTTGATTGGAATCAATCAATCAATCAATCAATCGATTGGTTGGTTGGTCTAACCTGCACCGGGAGCCGAACCACCTGCCACATCAAAGTCCCACAACTGGTTTGAATTCCCGTGGAACTGGGACAATCCAATCTGAGCTCCAAGTTGAGTGTTGCCCTCTTTTGAAGATCACGATAAAGATGATAATTGAATAGGATCGTGTAGGTGATAAAGATAGCGATTACAGAAAATCTTCCCACGATCAATAGATTTATAACAAAATATATAAAAACTTAAACACTAAAATACAATATTATTATATTATCACATAATAATAATAATAATAATAATAATAATAATAATAATAATCATCATCAATCGTCGTCATCATCATCATTACATAAAAACAAGTCACACAGCAGTGAAAACATCAATCCCAGCTAAAGAGATGAAGAAAAGCAAGGAACCCATCTCTGCTTATTTTAACAACAACAACATCAGCTCACCACATCTCACATGATCACCACTAAGCCTGTGGTTAATCATAACATGACATCTGCTCATCCTCCATTGAAACTATCATCAATATAGCCATGAGTCACCAAAGCTTTTAATTGGGGGAACTGGGTGATTATTATTACTGTAATTCTAGTCGACATTTTACACCTCACACGAGAGACTCTGTCAATTTACAAACATTCATCCCCTTTAGCTTGCTGACCAGAATACCTGTCATTTTTATCGCCATCATCACTGTCATCATCATTGTCATCGTCGTCGTCATCGTTATCATCATCATCATCATCATCCTCATAACCCACTCACGGAGGACGTCAACAACTTGAGAGGGGTTGTTCCTGTTCCTGATGGTGTTCTGAGCGATCTCCCACTTCTGCCACTCGCTGCTTGGGTTGAATGGATTGATCACCAGGGAGTTGATGCCTGAGTGGGTAGAGGTTATGATGATGTTGATGGCAATGATGTTGTTGTTACTACTATGATCAACAGTAATATCAAAGGCTGTAGAGGTAACAGTTTGTTCATTTGAGAAAAGCCTTTTTAATAAGTCATTATTGACCACCATCAGTGGTACCACATTGGCACAACCATCATTCTTACTGCTCGCTCACCAGGATTGTAATCAAGGCAGAATTCATTGAGCACAGTTTTGATGGTTGAACTTGCAGCATCAAAATACCACTGCTGGTTCTTCTGTCCATTCTTTTCCCAGCACACAACCTTCGTACCTGGAGCTGTACCCTGGCCAGAAACATCCAAGCAATGGCCACTGAGCTTGCTCCTGATGCAAACGTACTGGTACTGAAGGTAAATATAATCAAAAATTAATCACATAAAGATGCTTTCTCTTGTCCCAATTAATTTAAATTTAGTTTTTTTTGCGAAACTATTGATTAAATCGTTACAAGCTGTTGCAAACGAAAAATTATTGCAAACGAAATACAAGAAATCACTTACAGGAGTCACCATCTTCAGTTTAATTCAAAAGCAAGACAATCTTTCTCAAACAGATAACTTCGATAAAAATTCTTCTAAAAATAAAAATGCGCATACAAATGAGCAACGTTGCTTAAAGTTAATTTGGTATAATTTATAGGCATTAACCAGTGCAAGCTCTCCTCGCATACCTGTATACAAGAGCACTGAGTCCCGAGCTAATCGTGCATATCCTGTCGACTATGTTAAGTTATAAATAATTTTAATAGCAAAAACACAGACGTCACCTAGCTGTAACAATCGCATTTTTATCGTCTGGCCCACATCGAAGCCTACAGAAGAGATTAACACAAACAAGCCTCGGTGATAGTAACCAATCGAGAGAAGAGGCCTTAATAGGTACATGCTGTTCTGCAATGGAGCTCTTGCAAAATTCCAGAGTTAATGTCACAACAAATCAACAAAAATCCGAAAATAAATTTTGCAATTTACATATCTCAACTAACAGCGACTTGACAATGTTTTCTTTACTCTATAAAAGTGATTCATCTGCCCTGTGGGTATAAAACGCAGTGAGATCCCCCACTGTGGAGCTGGCATACCTCTCCAATACCACAAAATTGCCACTCACCATTAATGAGCCAACACTAGAGCGTACAACCACCCATTGCTTGATTGACACTTGAGCTAGATTAGCCAGTCAACTTGACGTCATACCAGCCCACTCCTAAATGTTAACATTCTCGAACTCATATCAGTGATCCTCAGTCCCGAATTAATCAAAGCATCAAAATATATATTTATTCCATGGTTGTCGGGTCCGTAGTCACATCGCAGAAAGTCGACGATCAATTGGTGAATAAACGATGAAGCGACACTTTCTCGTTTCAGTTGGAAATGTGCGGCATTTGAAAAGAATTCAAACACAGCCTCAAAACGAAATTCGGGAATGTGAAATAAAAAGCTTTACTCGACGACATCGAGAAAAATAAAAAATAAAATAAAAATCAGAATAAAATAAACTCTGCTCCACCGCTGAATTGACGATTGTCTGATAAAACTAGTTTAGTGTCTAAACGAAAATAACTGAAGCCACAATCAAAAATCTACAATTTATCTGACCATTGGTGAAGCATCAGAAGACATTGAATAATGATAGCATAAGCATTTCATCATCAGAAGCGTTAGATGACCTGGCAGTCAACCGGCAAAGTCCAAGGTCGACCTCCAAAGCTAGTGGTTGAAAAAGCTGAAACCATGAACATGTCATTCTGGACCCAATGTATTATGAAGATCATCCGTGTAATTGAAAACAATTGTGAACGTCGGCTGGTAATGCTCGCAAAAATTTTCTCTTTCGTTCAAAATCGTCGACAAAACACCAGGAAAACACCAGAACAGCATAGAATTATGAAAGACGCGCAACATTGTAAAAAAAAAAATAAAGTAGGTGTGATGGAGACGATGAGAATAGAAATGCAAACGAGACACGACTTCCCACGGGGATTGTGGAAGCAATGTCATTTGGATGAACTCTTGACCTCAGACCAGGTAAGTGACCAATTATAAAGAGAATCTCATCCATAAATAAATTGCAGCACAAAAAGGGGAAAGTCAGAGAGACCTTTAAAGCTAGAAGTTCAACCACATCAATAATTCTATTGAGAACAATCCTTCACATTTAAAATTTCTGACAGGCAAGAAGCCAATGGATCCACTTGATTCTCTGAGTCTAGAGAGTTCGCAAAATGAAACTACGATGCTGTGTTCATTTTGAAAAGCAACTCAAACTCAAATCTTAGCTCAATTGCAAGGTTCCACGGTTGACCCATTTAGAAACGGACTGCTTTAAATTCCAGAATGACAGGAGATCTGCAAAGAGACAAGAACGATTGCCATACAAAAATACCTCAAGAAATCACTCAGGCAGCTTTTTTGCCAATCAAAAGATGCTGCAGAATCTCACATAAGTCAGGTGAAGTGGGAAGAACTCGCAAAGGAAATCACCTTAAATAATAAACATCCAACTAGTGGCGAATTAAACTGAATTAAGCTTGAAAATTAAAACTATGCTAAGTTATCGGATAAATTGGCGTCCGTAATTTAAAAACATTATTTGCAGACAAATTAAATATAAACACGTAAACGTAAACATCGACGTAACTCACAGGCCAGCCTGACAATTCGAGGGCGGAGAAATGTTACATTACAGAAAATCAATGTCTGCGATGCGATAAAAACGAGCCTTTCCGTGGCCCTCGAACTGCAGAAACTAAAAAGCCTACTGGAAGCTGTAATCGGACGAACCACCGACTAGCACGGCAGTCGACTTCCACGAGCGATTAAATAATGAAAAGGAAAGCAGTGCTCGAAAAAAGCAGGAAAAAAGCTTGAACTAAAAACCGAATGACCGAAGAAAGCAAAAAGCAGGGAATGAACGAGACTGCAGACGACAGCGACGCTTACCTGTGACGGCCGATAAAGCTCGGGCTGGTGGAATATTAGGCGTAAAAGCGTTCGCCGCTCCTAAATAGAATGGCTGACGTAAACTCGCGCAGGATAACAACGGAGAGAATCGATCAAATTTCTAAGCGGAAGAAAACAACAAACTACAATCAAAGGTGAAATGAGATGGAATCGAATCCAGGAAATTGAAATTACAATCGGAAAACAATCAGGTCAGAAGTGCCTCTAAAATTGTCAACCATCCATCGGTGACCTTTTTGGTTTCATCCACCTCATCGATCAATCAATCAATCTGGTCCACTTGATTTCCTCAATACATTTTCCACCCTCCTAAATACAAGTAATGATCCAAGTGGATGGTTGGTTAGGAACCAATCAACTGCTAACTCAACTCCAGTGGTACTTCTTCTCCAGATCATCCATGGCATCCATGGCCTCGAAAGCCCGGCATTGGAAATTCCAGAATAGAAAACGGAAACCAGTCACCAGCACGAGAGAGAGATTGAGAGAGTTAGATACTAATCGAATGAAACAAAACGACAACAACAGATAGTCACAACTCATCGCCACCTCTGCCAATCTGAGCCACCACCAAAGAACGGACGCTCATTCCGTGTCGCTCATGACGAAATGGTTGATCTTTGAGGCATCCTCATCGCTGTACTTGGTGCCTTTCTTAACCTTCTCACCGTCGTCCTCTTCATCTTCCTCCTCCTCCTCGGTGTCCCTCATCATTTCGTGGGCACTGCCGATGTCATCGTCGTCGTCGTAGTAACTTTCAGCGGCCGGATCCAGGGCTGCACTCTCGTCGCCGTTCTCCTTCTCCGATTGGTCCTCTTCTTTCAGGGCTGCAGTCTGCAAATCAAAATTTAACTTAATGTTCAGGTCACTAAATATTAGGACATGATGGAGAGCACAGCATATTAGCTGGAGAGAGGTCATTGTAGGTCCACTCGTTTGTTCCGCAAGTCACAATCATAACCATAATCACTGCCTCTAATGCTCACCTCGAGGGGATTGACAGTGATGGTTATGGTGGACCTGTCCCACTGAGGTTCCTGCTGGTTGTCCACGTGGACCTTGACGGTCTTTTGACGGTGGAAGAAGACCCTGTACATTCCGACCGAGATCACGACCATCAGCACGCAGACGCACAAGGTTATTGTTGCCACGACGCTCGCATTTCCTTGGAAATGTGATAAAGGAAATGGACAAATTAATTGGTCGCTCCAGAAAACAATCACCTCGCTAGTAATGAATTCATTGACCTAGATAAATTACTCAATTATGCAAATCAAATTCACTGGGCCCACCTGTTCTGCTCTGTTCCTTGGATCCTGTGTCTGAGAACTTCTCGACCTGCAGTCCGTCGCCCTTCTGTGGCCCGTTGACGACGGGGTGAACGAACTTGTTTTGACCTATGTGACCTGCCTGCTGCGAAAGGTCGTCGGGGTATTCAAAGTGGATGGCGTTCAGCTGAAACGAGATGGGCGAATTGTTGTTAACAGCGACGACATTGTTTGCGATAAACATTTAGTAGTTCTGAGGTGATCTCGTGCAGATTTTTAAGATTAAACTGTCTTGAACTTGTTCAACCATATCTTGTCAGTGAAGGATCAACAATCAATACCATAGCACCATCAATCACTCCAGCACGACAGACCTCAACAACCAGATCATCCTTGGACTTCTTTCCTTCTCCGTCATGGCAGAAGAGGACAAAGATCTTCTTGTTGAGGTCCTCAGGTCTCTTGTGTATGTAGTTGATCTTCTTCAATATCTCGACAAAGTCCTTTGCTCTGCTCGGACCTAAGTTTCGAGCATGAAGTTGTAGTTAACTCAAACATTCATGCAATCCAAACAGTTCGACACGACGCACGCCTGGACGGAAAGGGCAATAGAATGATCGACCCTCGGGCTCCGCGTTCAAAACCTACAGTACCCTCACTGAAATCGAGAACTTCAAGAGTAATTCCTCTTGCATGCAAAAGTGATTCCTCGAATCGTGAAATAAATTAAGGTCAGCATGCTTCGCGAGCTCCTAATTATCCATTCGGCTAATTAATCATTCATGAGCACTGCCGGCAGAGTCCCTTTGAATCACCTTTGACGATGAGTCCTTCCAGCGACGAGTCGACGCGCAGGTGGTTCTTGTAGGCCAGGGCCTGAGGGTGGGTGACGTCCTCCACCTCTTCGTCCATGGCCGGGGAGACACGAACAGTGCAGCTTTCGATGTCCTTCGTGCGTGGATCTCCCTGGATGTTCGTGGCACGCATACATTTAAATCACGTCGTTGAGAAGGTGGTGGTATCATCATCACCACCACCACCACTGAAGCAGCCATCATCAGAAGATGATCTCCAGGCTCAAATATTATCAGTTGTCTAGTTACCAATTATTAATTATTGAACATGTTAATGAATTACACAATAACTTGGTGATCAATTAGGTAATAGTAAATTAATTGATAAACAATTAATTTCCTCATCATCACCTTGATGAGCTCCTCGTAGGACAGGTCCCTCTCTGGTGGATAGCGATAGATGTCGACGTCCCTAAAGACCGGAATTCCTCTGCCGACATCCCTCTCTGCGTAGTCGAGCCTCTGCGTTCCGCTTATGAACAGGGACGAGCCTGCAGTTTTGGAATCATCGCTCACAACATCTTGGGCCTTCAGGGGGGCTTGCGGTTGTCCCTTCGAGGGTACCAGGTGGATCTCCATTGACTCCTTGGATATCAGTCTTGGGTATGTCTCGTCGGTGCATCTGAGTCAATGATGGTTGTGATTATGATGTCATCAATATGTAAAGTCATAAAAGATATAGACTCACTTCAGGGAAGTATGAAATGTGATGACAGAAGTCAAGGGTGAGGTAAAATCCCCAACGTCAGGGTTAAAGTTCATCCTTGGATTAGAGTACCCGACGGTGGAGAGGAGGTGCTCCACGCTGGCCTTAGTCCTTCCGTTTATGGTGAGCTCGGTCATCTGGCTGTTCATGGAGATGGACATTCCCGACTCCATCTCATTGATGGAGTGAAAGTCCAGCTTCTCATTGCAGTTGCTGATGCACTTGACCGTCGTCTCCTTCAACAGGGACCTCCTCAGAACCCTCAGTTCGGCCAGGTGCCCGCGAAAGTGATCGCTGTAGCTCTGGGTCAGTCCCTTCCAGCACGCACCGACGGTCAGCTTGGTGGAGTGGACCTTCTTTGACAGATGGAGCGCATGGTCTTCCAGGGTCACTGGGTTGCGAGGGGTGTTGATGAAGAGGTTGCCGTCGACGAACAGGCGAGCCTTGTTCTGGTCGATGTTGATGGCATAGTGGTGCCACTTGTTGTCGCACGTCTGGTCGAGTTTCCAGTGCCATTCGGACGGCCTGTAGAACTCGTCGTCTTCATTTCTCATGGCGACTTCCTCACTGGCATCACTTCCTTCGGAGGGCAACTTTGACGAGCTCGATTTCTTGATCTTCTTGAGGACGTCGGGAATGTGGCTGCCGGACGGTTCGAACCTGGCCATCACGACGAGGTGGCAATTGTGCAGGAAGAGGGCGACGTGGTTTCTGCTCATGCCTGGAGAAATTAATAATTTTAAAGAACGTTGACATGCCTCTTATCGTCAAACTGATGTTAAACGTCCCTCTTTCTTTCGACTACTTCAATCGACTCCACCTTACCTCATGCATCTCAAAAAGAGTAAAGAAATCTGACAATCACTCTGCTGGCAAAAATCGAGTGCAAAACAAAACACACCCTCTCCATCTGAACTGCACAGTACGCTCTGCTTCTCGTCTCGTCCGCTTTTCGGGAAGGCGTCCTCGTAGTCCCTCTTCATCCACATGGAAATGCCGAATTCAGAATTCGGCCCTTCACGAGTCATGACGATAGTCTCCACTCCTTTCGCTCCGTCACCATCTCCCTTCCCTTTGGCAGTGTCGTCGACGTTATTGATTTTACTTTCTTGTACGAGATAGTCCTTGTAGACGTCGTCGACGAGCTTGAAGGTCTTGATGTTGTAGGCAGAGCTTCCATTGAAAGACATCGGAGACCCGGGTGCTCCTCCCACTTTTGCATCATCACCAAGAAGTTCAGTGTTTAGGAGGTCAATCATGCCCAGCTCGGGTTCTGTATTAGTTTCAGACAGAAATGCAATGTCAACAACGACCAAGGTCATTAGCCGTTTATAATTATTTTGTATAATAATTTTATTATTAATCTCGACAAATAGTTGCTCCATCGACAATCACATCCATTTCAGTGATCGTGGATACAACAGAAACATAAACTCCTCCTTGTCATCATCACATCACTACTTCACCTAAAAACAAACAAAATCTCTGCCCACCACAGGTCTCCAGCCTCCTCTCGACGGACCTTGCGTCAAGGTCGCACGTCGACTCCATCTCCACGGCAACGACGTCGACGCCATCTGCCACCGGGACGTTGTCGGAATCCAACCTCAGGGTGCCGTTCGTCTTGAGGAGTTTGAGGGCAATGGTGACCTGCTCGATGGTGCAGTTGTCTGCCAGGTCGCAGAGCTTGAGGGAAGCTTCTTTCGGGTCGACCAGGAGGGCAGGACCGCCAGAGGGGAGGTTGTAGTTCGTCCGTTTCTTGAGACCTG
Organism: Hirudo medicinalis; assembly: GCA_011800805.1. Lineage (NCBI taxonomy): Eukaryota > Metazoa > Annelida > Clitellata > Hirudinida > Hirudinidae > Hirudo > Hirudo medicinalis. The sequence continues at coordinate 109,226 of MPNW01000070.1, forward strand.
ACAAATGCCATTCGAACGTCCGACATCAACATCATCGAGTGACGGCGAGCGAATCATGCGTAGTTTTGTTGCCAATCACATGTTCATGAATAATGTGATCGTCATCACCATTAATTAATATTTAACTACTTATCATTTAATTGTCATTTCTCTTGCAATCCAAACATCATTATCACCATTCCCTATAAACTTGATCAATACTATCGGTTTATCATCATCATCGTCATCATCATCCTCCTCATCATCATCATCAATGTTTTCACCTTCCCATCCAGGCTGGCACTTCTCTGTGATGAGAATGTTAACAAAAGCCTTTTTGGATGCCAGACCTCCGCAATCCTCTGCCACCACTTCAAGGATGTAGTTGTGCCTCTGCTTGTAGTTCAGGGGCTCAGTGTTCTTCAAATGACCTGAACGAGCAATGCAGGTGACCCGTCACGTGATCGGCCGATCAAATGCGGAAGTGCAGGTGTAAGCGATGACATTAAAAGCATTATTGCTAGCGTTAACCGTAACCCCGTGCTGACAACGTCGACGACGAGCAACGTCTAAAAAGCAATTTAATGACAACAACTATTATTGCCCATTCAATCACAGTAAGCAATGTTTCTTGATTGAAATAAATAAATAAATAAATACTAATAATTACTTTACGCTGATATCCAGCATGATGATAACCCATAAAAAATTAACGATGACTGGGTAGTCAAAGTCATACCTTTATCATCCATTGCAAATGGTACTCCTTCCGTCGTGAGCTTGTAGCGGCAGATGGTAGAATATTGCTCGGAACCGTCCTTGTCTGCGGCTTCTACTTTCAGGATGGCGTCGAACAACTTGCCCTCCGGAACCTCGACCACGTAACCCTGGCCTTTCCACTCCGGTGCAAATTCGTTGACGTCCGTCACCCGGATCGACATCTGTCGTCTGAAATTTGGATTGTCACGGAAAGTCGTCGGAGTGCGACGCACTTGTCGCACTTCTAACGACTTCGCGTTTTGCGAGACATGTCGTCGTTTCAGTTCTAGTAGAACGTCCGATTATTTCTGGTGCGGGTAAATCAAAAAACTGCCTCTGCGAATATTTAGCCCGACCGAGCAATTGATTGCAATCGATGAACATCAATCGCCACCACCGCCATCATCGTTATCACTCAACCAAGACAACATTACCAATTCCATCAGAAATTAAAATGATCGATTGAATAATGAACCAGCTCATTAAAACACCTCCAAATTCAAGACCCACCTGGTGATTGGTACACTCCTGTCGCAGAAAACAGTCAGAAGCTCAAGTTCATAGTGATTGGTCTTTTCATAGTCCAGCTGGGATCCCTCGCTGACCAATAAGAGAGCGGACCCGGTCTTCTTGTCCTGAAGCATGACACGAAAGGGAACGGAGACGTTCACAGACGAGGCATTAGAAGAGCCCGAGCTCCTAGGTTCCAGCTTGTATTCGCAAACTGAACAAAGTTGAGTTTTAAAAATTTAAAGTCTAATAAAAAACAATTTTCTTAAGAGAGTTCAATAATTTTGATTTCTCTAAAAAACGTACAATGATGTCAGATGAGCTGGTAAATGAATGATCGTCAGACACGTTACTGTTGTCTTTCTTTATCCTTATTCTTATAATGCAGCAAATTCAAAATGTTTTTTCCATAAAATCATTAAAACCCAAATGAAATAATGCTTGACTAGACTTTTAAGAAACCTTGCAGCACTATTACCAGCACTTTTCAGAATTGAGTGAGTAACAAATAATGACACTAGCTCAATATTATATATACTAAGAAAGAAGTCATACAATCTAAGATTATAAGACTGCAAATGCATACCTTCATGGTTTGAATCTCCTGACAAAATGGTTGGAGTAACAATTACTGGCTGCAAGCTTTGGACGTCTTCTGGGACAATTCCATAGATGATGGGTTCAGTCGTCTGCTGCTGAGAAGTGCCTGCAATTACCAAAATCACTCTCAAACTTCTCTAAAAGAAAAGCTATCAACATGCAAAGCATTCTTGGGCAAGAATGCAATGTCTAATCTTGAGGAATGGTAATAAGTGCTTATTTGCGTCGTGGTAAAAAAAATTCGTCGGCATTTGTGCTGACAACGTACCTTTAGGGATTGTGCTTGACTTGATAATGACGAATAAAAGCGTCAAAAGTAAAGATAAAACAAGTCGCCTCATCCTGTCAACTCAAAAAGCGCAACTTAGTCTCGAGCGTCGGGGCGAGTCAACCGATGATTGAATTTTTTATTATAAGCACCCACAAACTGCTGAAAAGTAACATAGAATAAAAAAATTTAGCAAAAACGTTTCAAGTAAATTTTAAAGAGCGTTAAATAATTGCAATTTTTATTAATACAACCAAGGCAGTAGAGATGTGTGAAATGTGAAATTGCGAGAGTGATATTTAGTGGTTCAGCTGTTGATATCTTCATAATATCAAAGCTTCAGGTTATTTGCGGGTTTTTGTCGATTATAACCCAGAACGTTTGCCAATTGGAGGCAGATTTTGTTTTGACGAAAAAAGCCAACAGTCCTAACGTTTAAAATTATACGTTGCAGCTGCAGTATTCTGTAAATAAAATTTGTTGGGTGGAATGTTTGCTGAGATATATAATTTGCAAACCTTATTTGTCATATTATTTACTGAAGTGATTTGTGTTGTTCAAGGCTAAGAAAATTATTTTGCATCAATGCTAAGTCACCCAGTTAAATTTGTAAATATATGTATAAATAGGCGATGCTTATCTCTTATTGGCTTTGCTTTCACAAATTCTAACCATATTTTTCCTCGTCCAGATAATGAAAAGTGACGATACCCTGAAGAAAAAGTTGCAGGGCATCGACAACGGAAGAGTGCGAGGTCGGCTCAAGGGAAACTTTGGTTACATGAGATCAGATGAGATTGCTAGAGTTCAGGAGATGAAGAAGAGGACCAAGAACAGTCTTGGCCACTTGTTAGTA
>MPNW01000070.1:128518-144220 GCA_011800805.1 Hirudo medicinalis
AACGAGAAACAGATGATGTATTTATTTCCAATATTTTACAATATCGGCAGAGAGTTCCATGATCTAACAACTAGGTTACGGAAGAAATTCTTAGTAGTTTCACATGAAATCTGATTTTAGCAGTTCTTAGTTTAAAATTGTGACCTCTTGTCCTAGAATATGTTGAGGGTAGGAGAGAGAAGGAGGCTGCGCAATCAAGTGGTCCCCTTCTTAACTTGAAGCAAAGTGATAGGTGAAAGGACTGACCGTCCATAGTCGAAGCTTTCCAAGAGTTGGTAGGTTAAGTAATCTGAGTCATTCCTTGTATGTATAAGACGTAATATCCAGCATCTTTCTAAATACTGGATCAATAAAGACGCATTATTCTGGGTCATTCATATATTGCCACTCCCTACCAACCATGACTCAATGCAATCTCGCAGCTCCTTCACCTCACCAGTCGGATCCAGATGTCTCTCCCTCAGCTCGCGCCTCAACACTCCTCGTCTCAGATCTTCAAAGTACCTAATAATGACTTACTTTTGATACCCTCGTTTTTGGATACCACTCTTCTGATCCAACTTGTCCTTTGGATTCCTGAGGTTTTGCTTGGACATATCAAACTCGGAATCATTACCATTGAATATGTTCAACTAAATTGGACTTTCGCTCACAGAAATACGTAAGGACTGATAATTTAAAAATAGGAAACGTAAATATTTACTAAAATAATGACTAAAGTAAATGTCAGGTTCTAGAATTCTCTGATCGGGTTCCTATCTTATTAAATCGAAATCGATCGAAAACAACAACTACAATGGAAATGAAAATATATTGACAAATAAGAAATCAACAATAAAATATCGAAACTTAAGTTTAATAGCAAATTATTCGACAAAATCTCGACTTTGTTCTCTTTTTTTTTATTGTTCTCGACTCTCTTCGCGCTCTTTCACACACACACTCGCACACAACTCTGACTCTCTATCGAACTCTGACTCTCTAACGAACTCTAACTCTAACACCACTCTCTGGCCTCTCTCAGACCTCTCTCTACACCTCTCTACTAGCTAACTCTGCATATCGACTTATATACACATCGAGTTAATTAGATTCATCAATATGCAGAAAGTCATCGAATCGTTCTATCACGCGTAAGAATACATCGCCTCATGCAACCTCATCATATACTTAATATAGACATCCGCGAACAAAAGTAACATTTAAAAATATTCAAAAGTCAGGTCACTGACAGTAAATACATATAGTGGCGTTATATATCGGGGGGGTTGGAGGCAACGTCTGTTGCACTCTCCTGACTTATGTCGAGAAGTAAAAAAAAAGAAGTTAATTTCGTTAAGTTGTGCGAAGGTTTGACCAGCCTTCTTGGTAAAAGCTGAAATAACGTCCCTGAAACTAAGACGCCATTTAATAAAAGAATCTAAATTTCCGTGTGTATTTTTAAAGAAGTTCCTGACACTCATCTGAAGACCCATTCTGGAAAACTTCCATAACTTCCACAATCCGTTTTTGGATTATTCCTGTCTATGTTATTACGAAAGTGTGACGTGCGAAAACAAACATTTCAATAGGCAAACACAAAAGTATTTTCATTAGATCTAATTAATAATACATGGTTAGCTATTTATTTATTATAAAGACATGATTTACTAGTCGTTATTTATCAAACAAAATTATTTTGATGTAATCGTAAGTTTCCCGATCATGATGTTGGATATTTAGCAACCAACTTATTAAAACTTATTGAATTCTTGCTGTACAGAAATTCTTTTGCTTTAGTCACAACTATTTTCTTATTGTTAAACGATTATTATTTCTTTTATAGAAAAGTGTAATATATTAAAACTAAAATCCTGAATGATTTTATGACCCCTTTCGAAGGAGGAACAAGTTGTGCAGATGACAACCGACAAGCCAAGCCAAACGAAACTTAAAAAGAATAACTTCTCCAAAAATAAAAACCAAAACGCGCTAGAGGACGTGGAATTTCCTATGGCGCTTTTAGTAGTTATAATTTCTATCATAGCATTCCCGATCTTTGGGTTGATAGCCACAATATTATTAAGTGAGTTAACTTTTAGATGATATTTCAAGTTGATGTGCATTTATGTATCTCATGAAATATGTCACATTTCAGTTTTTTCTATTGTTGTGAGTGAAAATAATGAACTCTTCAAGAAGTGGGCAATTTTATTTGCCGTGGTGGGTATTGCGATTGGCATGGCATTATACATATCATTTTTCTATTATAAATATTTTCGCTCGTAGTAACGTTACGCATTAATTAAGTTTTTTAAAATATTAACACAAAGTTAAATAATATTTTTGTAAATAAAACCTGAAACAAAATGTCATGAAATTGAAATTTGCTTCATGATTTTGTAGCTGAGTAAATAAGCTTAGCCGATCATAAGTGTCCAAGTCGTTAGGACTTAAAACATGTTATATAACTCGGACCCTCTCGGGAAAAACACAATTCACTCGAGGATGTGATTAGAATGACCTTTTTTATGTGTTGGAGAAAGTTTCAGTTTTCATCGGTTTAAGAAGTTAACTTGTTTAGCTATTATCCTTCGTTTTTTTTTGCCGCAAAAACACAAGAAAGATGCAGTTTCAAGTCAGTAACCATCAGAGCAAGAAGCAGGCGCGGATTTAGATTCTATTGCATCTATTGGGGACAAGGAAAATTGTCTTCTGAACCTGAAAATTGTTCTATCTAAGTCTCTGGAATTAACGATTTCTGAAGGTCCACAGGCTCGAGAATTTTATTTTCTATAATCATATCCGCATATTCTGCCCCGTCTACAATTTCGGGTTCTACAATCTTGACATCTGTTGAATTGCCATCGTTCAACTCCATGTCAATCTTATCAGCAACGTCATCCTCACCCAGTTATTCCACCGATTCCCCATTGCATGGAAGCGCCACTTTGATTCCCCCAAAGGGCTTCCATCAGGTCTTTCCTGCGTTTCCTTTTCAACCGAAATAAGTGAGGCAATTGAACGCAGAATTGACTCATCAATTATTACTGTGACCACTTCGATGCTTCTCAGATTCTTTTCCAGTAAGGTTGTCACCTCTGCCCTCAATAGGAACTCCTATTTTATCCTCTGCCGGAACAACAGTTTCTTGAAGTGATTGATCTTCACAGGTGCAGCCAATTTACCCAGCATCCTTCTAAATACTGGATCAATGATGACGTATTATTCTGGGTCATGGCCATTCCTTACCAACTATGACTCAATGCAATCTCGCAGCTCCTCCACCTCACCAGTCGGATCCAGATGTCTCTCCCTCAGCTCGCGTCTCAACTCCCCTCGTCTCAGATCTTCAAGGTACCTAATCATGACTTACTTTCGATCCCCTCGTTTTTGGACACCACTCTTCTGATCCAACTTGTCCTTTGGATCCCACTCCTGACAATAATGAAATAAACCGGTGTCCGTAAACTTGGGAATTTTTCAAGTAAGTTTATTGAGCAAGTATTCAGGGAATAGAATTGAATAATCGAGTTGAGAATTTGTATGGAACTGTAAGACTTGTTGAATCTGGTGCGAGGTTTTTGGATCTGTGTATTTTGGAATGGTATAAACTTAATTTAGTTCTGCAGAGCTGATTACAGAAGATTCTAAGTATGACGTTAAATGTAGCAGTATAAATTTTATTACAAAAATTAATTAACGCTTAAGCAGGGTTACAACTATACTTACGGAAAAACATACTTACCAACAGAAAGGCATAGAAAGTATAGAAATATGTTTGTTTCTATGACCTTAGTTTTTCATTAATTTAACGAAAACAATTTTTAAACCAGTATCTATATCAACCAAATATGAGCTTATGTTATCACGACTTGTATGAATTATTTTCTTAAAAAATAATGATAGTTTAGGGGGCCCATGGCCGCTGTGCTTAGGAGTCCGAAATTTCTGTCATGAATCCGTTAAAAACATATAGCTTTTCTTAATTGTCATCCTCTTGGCCCTAGAAAGTGCTTAATATGATCGCAAAACTTAATTAGAAAATTATTGTATGCCTCTTCGCCAGGATTATAGCAATAGAGCAGTGGCCTAGCCAGGATTTTAAAATTGGTTGAGTTAGGGGGGGGCTATGCAATAGAATTGTTATATACATTGGTTACAATAGATTGGTTAAACAAATTGTATAAAAAATAATTTTGACAAATGTTTTGTGTATCTTTAGTTTATACGAGAAAACAGAAAAACATCAAACCGGCGAAGTCTGCGTATCAGCCACCGAAAATTGTAGCGTTTTCTCAAATAAGATTAACATTTTTAAGTAAAACAAGGGACGAGCTTTGTTTGTATGAATACAATTGGGTGTCAATTAAATGCTTAGCTGTTAACCAGTGTTATTTTAGTTCTGAAAATAATTTTAGTTTTAATTCTTATTCTAGTTCTCAAATTCTGTTTAGTCATGATTCTTATTCCAGTTCTCAAAATAATTTAAGTTATAATTCTAGTTCTCGTGATAATATTAGTTCCCATTTTAGTTCCAGAAAATTCATAATTTTAGAATTTAACATTTAAACGTGGTTTGTTTCTTCATTTCGAAATGAAATAATTTTATTAATAAAATGTTATTATTAATTTGTAAAAAAAAGGAGGCATCTCCAAGAGCTTTTGCCAGTGGCGTAGCAAGGGGGGGCATTTCGAGGAGGTACGTAAAAAATAAAAATTTAAAAAAAACGGCCGCCAGAGTCCCCAGAGGCCCCAGAGTCTCTGCTGCCACACTTAGTGTTATTTCGAAATGTTCCGTTGAAGAGTTATTTGGCATTTGGTATAGTGCATCGATTGATAAACAACATATGCGAGCCGCACATCAAAGATAATCACCTTACCAGTCCCTCATCAAGTCGTGTCTGTTCCTCAGATCGTCCAGTGATTTCTTTGATCGGGAGAGTATATATGGAACTACTCCGAGACCATAGCATATTGTTTGTGCATTCTGCTAACTTTTTCATCACCTTGCTGGTACTATGTTCGTTCGCGATTGTTATTTATTGAAAATCTTATTAACAATAAATTCTTGGATTCGCAAACATTTCGGTGAGTTTGATTAGTATAGTCTTTATTTCTTTTAATAGTTATTTGTTTTATTTATCTGAGTAGATGCCTAAATAATCATTCTGAACAACTTGTTAGCACAACCATTTGCCTAGCTCTCCTTTCCAAGGCTGATTGCTTGAGCTGGTTTGACGCATCAAGGGATTGTGTCACTCTTGTTTTAATAGTCGCTTTGAGACCTTCTAAATTAACGTGCTTGTCAAATATCAGTGTCAGACTTTTTGCTACTATTTTTTTCTTCTCTCCTAAATGCAATGTCAAATTTCAATCAGCCAATATTTAAAGTGCCTTATATATCCTAGGATGTCAAGGCACTATAACAAACCAGAGCAGTCGAATAAAAAAAATAAATCAAGTGAATGAGTAAATATGGAAATAAAAATAAATAAAATTAATTAACATTAAAAATACAAATAAAACATATTTAGTAGATTAGTGTAATTTTGATATGAGTAGCACTCATCAAAAATATAATTCTTTAGTTGAACACCAAAGAGCTCAGGTGTGGTGGCAGTTCGAATATGAACGGGGAGGGCATTCCATGTTCTAGGACCACTGACGTGGACTTCCAGAGAAGGAGCGGTTATCAAACCTGACACTGTGGGACCTCGGGATCAGGAACATGGGATGACATGAAGAGCGAAGGGGTGCTCGTCCGGATATTGTTGTTGTTTTAGCTAGTGTAGAGGAGAGAAATTTTGGTGCATCGTAGGATATAACTTTATATATTATTGAAGAAATTTTATATGATATCCTGTAGGGTATTTTGAGCCAGTGTAGATTTCTCAATACTGTTATGATGTGCTCGGAGGTCATGGATCCAGAGATAAGCCTTGCCGCTGCGTACAAAACTTCCTGGTAGTAATGGAGAGCCCTGCTACTGACATTTATAAGCAAAGAGTTGCAGTAATTAAGTTTTTTCAGAATGAATTGCACTACCAGGGTAATGAATGGCTTTGCTTCGCTGAGAACAAAGTGTGGCACAACAACCTGCAGAAACCGTTTTGCATGCTCATCCAATGTCAAGCCCGAGTCCAAACATGCCCCAAGATTTCGAACCGTCTCCGATGGAAAAACATCAGCTCCATTAATATGCAATGGTATTGTGGGGATAAGGTGTCGCTTTGAGTCAGTACTTAACCATATTGCATCTGTTTTACTTGAGTTGAGATGGAGACAGTTTGCCCAAGCAGCAATAGCAATGCTCAGAAGCAATCAACAGTCTGCTGAACAAGACGTGTAATTTCCTCTGATTTGGAATAACCATATATTTGAATGTCATCAGCATATTGATGGCTAGAGAAGCCGTGTTGCCTGACAAGTTGCTCTAAGTCTGTCACATATAGAGAAAAGAGTATTGGCCCGAGGATTGAACCCTGTGGAACTTCAGTTGAGATGCCCTCAGTAACCGTGTCATGGCCATCAGTTGACAATATTGTTTGTTTTCTACCAGTAAGGTAAGATCTGATCCATACAAGTGTCGCCTGATGCACTCCAAATGATTTTTCCAATTTGTTTATAAGTATCCCATGGTCCACGGTGTCAAATGCCGCAGACATGTCCAGGAAGAAGGGAGGAGGAGTAGAGAAACACTGCCGAGATCAACAGCACTGCGAATGTCCGAGACAACCTTCAGAACTGCCGTCTCGGAATGATGTCGACGATAAGGAGATTGTGTTGCTGGAAGCAATGCATTGAAATCAAGATAGTTAACAAGCCGTCTCAGCACAAGACGCTCCAGAAGCTTAGATATTAAACTGAGATTTGAGATGGATCTATATGACGAGGGCAGATGGGGATCGAGGGTTGCTTTCTTGAGTATGAAACGTACCTGTGCAATCTTGAAGGATGAAGGTAGATAACCTGTAGAAAGAGAGCTATTGAATAGTCACATCAGGAATGGAGCCAACACCAAGGTTTTTTGAATTCAGATATAGAGTCAGTTGGAATTAAAGAACAAAAATTGAATCGATACATCTGTTTATGCGGGAACAAATGAAACCCCATTAATTTCACCTCAATCTTCAGCATAGCCAGAAAATCAAGTATCGATTGAGGATTTATCACGTTCACAACGGTAAGGGGTCGTCCATTAATTATGTCAACAAATTTAAGGCAATGTTTGACCCCCTCCCTCACCCTTTTCAACAACTGTCAAACTTCTAGGACCCCCTATCAAAATTATGTAAAAAAACTGACAACCCCCCCCATAAAATATGTTTTGTTTAACAATTTTTAATTTGTACGTTTTAAAACTTTGAATTTGCGACTATTTTATTTTGAAAAATAAAATAATTATTAATTTTTTAATGTCATCTTCTATCATTTTCCCGCGGGTAAGTCAAATGTTCCTCTATTGTAGCAATAGGCATAGTATCAGATTCATCATTTCATAATTTTGTTGAACTGATAAGCCACACAAATCAACATAATCTTCATCTAACCATTCAGCTCATTAAATATCAGAACGTTCCTTGTGTGCAATAATTGCCATCAGATCTTTCTGTCGTTTGGCACCACTCGAATTGGCTGAAGGTTTGTTTGTTGATAAATGGGTGCTAATTTGTTATGACATGATAGCATTGTCGGTGTTGTTGAACATGCTTCTTTAACATGTCCAGTAGCCATAGCGGCCACGGCCCCATATGTTATGTCAATTTTGTAATGGGAAAGCATAAAAATGGTCATGATTGTAAAATTTAAATATTTTAAAACCCGGGCGGGTCCCTAAAAATTATAGGACCCTTGGGAACTTGCCCCTCATAGCGGCCTTGCATTTGAAACACAGAGGTTACAGAGTTTGCGAATCCGTTCGAACAGTGTTGACTGAACTGAGGGACTAACAGTAATGTTATAAATCCATCTGTTGACATTTGGATTTTGTGTCATAAAAAATAACATTGTTGACGTCAATTAATCTTAAACTCCCCCTCCCCCTTGTCAAGAATTGTCAAACTTTTTCTAACCCCCTCCCTGCCCTATTTTGTTGATTTAATTTATGGACGGCCCCTAAAGAAATATCCTGTAACATCTAAGCGTTGTTTTAACCCTGTTATAAGCAATTTCCGTGACTGGAATGCTCGGTAAGTCAAGATGACGTCTTTTGTTTCAGTTGTCGAAGTTTCAATGCCAATATTGTGCGACCTGGTGAAACCAGTGGGAACGTAACGTTTGTTTGGATTTAAAAAGTGAAAGGATATGATATTTCTAGAGAGATTATCCCTCCTAGAAATCCCTGAAATTGACAAATTTAAGTCTTTAAAGGCCTTTATTTGTACTTTTTCAATATCATTAAGTTTCTTTCCGGAACCCATCTATAATAACGTAAACTATTAGGCGCATATCAAAGAAATTGCCCCGCCTGTCATATATATTCACTGCCATGCCCATTCTCTGAACCTAGTCAACACGATTAAAAATATATCCGACATGTTTTCCATCTTGCAAGTGATCTTGTCAGTTAGTGTTTCTTCGAGCACAAATTGAGGCTAACTTAAAATTTTTGGAATTTGAGAGATTGGCTGAAACCTAATGGTGTTACTGGTATCGCTCAATAAGCAAATTAAAACTTTGAAATCCTTATTAATGTCCCGGGAACCTTATCATTGCAGGATATTGATAAGTTAGCGACAGCAGAAGCTCAGGGATTATTGGCAAGAATCCGTTCAATTAAGTCTTCAGAATTGCAGAACTGATCACTTGATTAGGACAGTGCTCCCAATAGAATTCAAATCCGCGCTGACATCGTAAGAGATGGAGGTTTTGACTATTGGGCTATGCGGGAACACAATGAATACTAACTTTAACTCTATTCCCTAGTATTTCTATTTTACGTAATGGCAAAGATGCTTTTTTTCTCATACTTTTTTGACCTAATTCTTATACATTAGATCTCAACCAATTACAACGTAATCGCGCGGGTATGAATATTATTCAGTTTTTGCTTGAGCAATGAGAGGAATTGGAAATACGCGGGAAGCATAAAGGCATGTCAATAACTCAAACGATTTCTTTTTCTGGTGGAAAAAATTAACCGACTGAATTACGCCTTTGATTGCTTCCAAACAAGTACATTTCTGGAGCAAGAACTTATTATCAAAGAGACGCACTCGTTACTTTCCAAGGCAGTAACTGCATCATTATTTGCTAAATGTTTATTTATTCTGCTAAACCTAGAGAAGGTAAAGATCAAAAAGTCGTACCGTATGCATTGAGAACATAAATCAAAACGTTTTCAATAAATATAATCGTAATCAAGAAATATTTAAGAGTCAAATTAGAAATTTTAAATGTAATCATGCTTGATATTAATTGAATGTCCAATCGCCATTTTCTTAATTTGATACTTTTTTCTTGAATGATCTGCCAAATGATGAGGTATTGTCACACCATGACTTGGCCTCAAAGCGAAATCATCTGAGTTTGATTTATTTGATGGAAACAAGTTACTAATATCTCTGGAGTAAGACAGGTTGCCATTTATTGGGATTCTCTTTTTGTATGGCGAGTTTGAAAGTGGTGAACTATGGCTGGAGTTTACAGAATGGATGCTGCCATCATCTCCTGAACATGAAAATCTTCCAGAGTCAGTTTCTTTTGAAAGATTTCCTATATGAATCAATAAATGCCTCAAATATTCATAGCAAAAGGTTTATTTATCAAGACGTTTACGTTCACTATAGAAACGTGCAAAGGGAATATTTTACCGAATTAACTCTGATTATTATTATTAATAAATAATTTTAACATTAATTAGCTCTTATGTTTCTCTGCTTCGTATCATTCAATTCCAATTAATTGTTCATAAGAATTATTTTTTACTCAATTTTTTATTTTGATATTATAAATCTACTTTAAATAGATCAATAAAAATAAATAATAATAATAATAATATATAACAATAAATATGAAATTAAATACATTTATGTCTCGTATTTGTGGTTTATCATACAGACATTAGTCTTCTTAAACCATTAAAAATTAATGACATGTTAATCATTCCCATATGCGATGATCAGGCTGACTTTTGCGTTGTTTGTGTACAGCCCAGATTGCACTGTCATAAACGCCCTCGGGAAGCTACAGCGAGAACATTTACATGACGAAAAAATATTAAATTTGGGAAAGCTCATAGAAGGTTTTTCAGTGATCCATACAGGTATTGGAAAGCGCTGCTAGACTCTCCGAAATCAGGAGAGCTGATGAGTGAAAGTGGGGCGAACACCTCACAAATACGTACAGTGCTACCTTCGTCACATTCCCCTTCAAGTGAGACGAGACATTCCAGTGGTGCCTCTCCCTACCAGTATTTTTAGCCTGGCATCCCCCACGCTTGAAGAAATGAGGCGTGTTATCGGCTAGGAATTGTTCGGCGCCAGGGATCAATGGAGTTCCGTACCTTTTGTGTAAGAGATGCCCGAAGGTGCTGCATTGGCTACACTCTCTCATCGAGAAAGGATGGCAGTCAGGCAGGGTAGACGGCGAGTGGAAAGTAGCTGAAGGCGTTTATATACCGAAAGAAAGGGACTCGCATAGCCTAAGCCAATTTAGACCCATTTCGTTGCTAAATGTAGAAGGGAAGGTATTTTTTCCGTCATTGCGTCGAGAGCTTAGAGTTTGTACGTTATGTGGCTCGACTTGGCGAATGCAAACGGATTGGTGGCACACCAACTCATGGAAGACGTTGGAGACCCATCATGTGCCGCGTCACGTAGTTCAAATTATTCAGATGTATTTTGACGGGTTCATGATGAGGTTCTCCACCAAGACGTACACAACAAAGTGGGTCCCTCTGGCGGTATTTGCGGTGGGGTGCGCGATATCCCCCTCCCTTTTCGTACTAGCGATGCAACTTCCACTCAACGCAGTTGGGTTTAATGTTGTCTGACAAGTAGAGCTGGCAGATTTAGGCCTTCTGACAAGGAACATCAATTTTAGCTCAGGGAAATTGCCTAAGGTGCTCAATCAATTCAACGCTATCATCTCATCTAGAACTTACTTAAGAACTCTTGAGGAATATGAACCAATAAATAATTCTTGGAGACCCAAGAAACATATGATTAGTCAGTAGAGACTCCCTGACAAGATGGGCTTAAACAGGTAAATTTTTAGCACATCAAATTAGAAATGTACTTGTAAAAGTACATTGTTACATTTACATTTGAAATCTACTGGTATTTTATTGTATGAAAAGAGATTAAAGATTCCAGCTCTTAAAAACAATGTTATGTTGGCAGGAGTAATTTTGAATCAAAACCTCGGAAATTCATGCACATCTATTTTGTGCCCCAAATATACAAATACAGATCAGAATATGCTAAAAAAATAATACCATATTTAATTCCATACAATATCTTGGTCCACAAATCTACTCAAAATACCTTTTGAAAATTTTTCCATGAACATCATTTTGGGGGGTGCGAGGGGGGGGAGGGGGAGCAACGCCCCCTTCCTGATTGACCGTCGCCTCCCTGACTTTTGGCCAGAAGCATAAAAAAAGTTGATCTTTTCAAGTTTCATGAGGGTTTCCCCTTCAGAAAAAGCTGAAATGCTGCTTTTCTCCATCTTCCTTTTAAGAAACTATGGAAAGTGTCACTGTTTAATAATGTATGCTTTTGATTTTGTTTTTATTACATATTGCAGTTATTATGTTATTAAGTTGGATGTTTTGTTGATCAATTTCAGTTTGTATAAATCTGCTCAAATACTATTTTATGTTCTACAGGACATCCTACAAGCAAGAAGTATTTCCCTTTGGAGTTCTTTCTGGGCAAAATACTTTAATTGTGAGCAATTATAATTGCATTTCACATTTTTCCGTTTTGTTCAATAAAAAAAAAAAGACTGTAATGGGTCGAAATCAAGCACAGAGATGGAGAGAGCAATATTATTTTATCAGATGAGAACAATTTTAACCTTGATGGACCTTATGGTCATTAACTTTGCTGGCATGATAAAGAAACATTTTTTAGTTGAAATTGTTGGGTAGCATCAGTGATATGGGGAGGAATTTCCAGTGAAGGATTAATTAATTTCTGGATGGGAAGCAGTCTTCAGTAGATTACATCAAAGTATTAGAAGATCATCTCCTTTTGGGGAATCTTATTATAGAAGAAATTTATTATCCAGCAACATATTGTTCTGATCCACACTTCCAATTTGAAGGAGGAATTTGAAACTTATGAGTTGGCCATCCCGTTTCCCAAAGTTAAATCCCATTGATAACATCTAAGAAATGTTGTCAAGACTGGTTTATAACAAGGGAGTTCTACTTTACATTTGATCTTGAAAACACCATTAAGAGAGAAAGAATTGGGTTGAAAATGTATATATATATTCTAATAACATCGATGGATAACAGATATTTCAAAGTTACTGAAATAAAGGAAGCATTATTATTATGGCAAATTTTTCTTTCATATTTATGGGAGTTTTAGTCACCTTTTTGATGATTTTCCTGGTTATTGGAAGTCTCGAAATCATATATTTTGAACTTTTAAATTAAATATTTCAACAAAAAATTCTGTTATTAATTATAACATATTATTAATTACACGTTATTCTAGGAAGTTCAAATTTTACATGTTTTATATATGGACGTGATGTCAAATTTTGAATAAATTCAATTGTTTGATGTACAAGAATTTTGCATAAAATATTCACTTTCTATCTATATTGGACTGCATGTATATATAGTTAAACAATATAGTAAAATTTCTATAAAACCAAAATTACATTTAGCAAGCTATCGCAAAATTATGAGGTGTTGGTTTCCATACTATGTACTTAAAATGGCTGTTAAATGTCTGTGATGCTTAAGCCAGGGCTAACAAGAGGGGGCAGGGACAAGTGCCCGGGGCCATATCTAATCAATAGCAATGATGAAGACTTACAAATAAAATATATTTTCTGGTAAGGCATAGAAAGTACAGAAATATTTTTTGATTATAGCCACATGTGAGCTTCTATTATTATAATTTGTTTTCTAAGAACTTTTCTGAATAAATAAAGATGGTTTAGGCCCAAAATTTCTGTCGGTGCCCATGTACTTAAGCTTATGGTACTATATAAATTATTATAATTTCTTCCCTTCAATTTTCACCATATGCATAATAATATTGTAATTTTAAAGAACATTTATTTTGGAAGAACTACAAGATGCAATAACTTTCTCAGTATTTTAAATTTTAAACTATCTTTAGATTTGCTCACTTGGTTTTTGTTTTGATAAACCTGGTTGAGAGCTTGAATTGATTGGAACATAAAATTGAGAATTGGAAAGAAGATTTGTGACAGGCTGAGTGATGACTTGTCTGGCATGAAGTAGTGTTACTTTGTCCTCAAATGTGAGTGGTTTAAGTTCTTCTGTTGATCCCTCAAACGGCCTTGAACCAGCACTCAAGGAAACTAATTTTTTAATGTTTTCAGGAGAGTCAGTTCCTAAAATTTGCAAAAAAAATGCTTCAAGTCATTATTGAAACAATAATGCCTATTAACAAAATATTAAAATTAAAGTACAAGGATATTCTTACCAAATTTTGGACCATTGTAGCTGGAGTGAATAAGTTTTGAATTTCCAAATTGGAAATCAAATCGTTTTGTCATCCCATCTAAAAAATTGTTTTATTTTGACATATTTCTTAAGAGACTAAACTAAAAATTTAACAACCAAGTGGTTCACAACAATTAGACATTTCTGCCAGTTGATTCTCGTCTTCAACCAGCTTGTAACTGGTTAAGTAGGCCCTAACTTTGCGAACCATTTGTGCTTCTTCGTACATCTTCTTTCGATTCAATATTGATAAGTCATCTGTCTTTCTTCTCATCATAGCCATAGCAGAAGAATTTAATGATGAGTAATCTATAGCCTGTAATACAAGTAAATACATTTAATAAATAATATAAAAAAAAAAAAAAAAAATCATACGTTGGAAGAGGGAGCCATATTTGAAATATGTCTGACTTCTTTGGCAATCATGCAGAGCTTTTCAAAATTTATCAGTCCATCAACAAGTGAATCATTGCCAAGGTGAATAAAAGTCAAATCTTTTATGACCAGTGGGTAAAATGGAATCTGCAATTTTTATCAAATGAGGAAATTAAATAAGGAAATGACAGGGAAGGATGATTGAATACACACAATAGGTGGTCTTTCTGCATTGATGATGCTTCTGTACTTGCACATGTTGCGAGTTGGATCCATCAATGCTTGAAGATCCTGAGATAAAATGATTCACTAAATGCCTTATGTATCTACAAATTTAATCATGTAACAAACTTCAAAAAGTTTTTGCGATTTGTTAGGCAACTTCTCCCATGTCTGTTTAAGTCTTGATACTGATTGGTGTCCAAGGCCACTTATAATGGCAAAAGCTGAGTTGAAATTCTTACATTCTATGCAATGCTCTGAAAATTGTGATTAGTTTTGATGATAGTCTTTCTATATGACTACATTAGAATTTTATAATTAGAGCTCTAAAAATTTGGACTGAGGTGGTTCAAATAAATCATCCACTCAGGAATTTAAGGTAGTGCTTCTGTATAGTTATAGGTTAAGACTTCCTCCCTCTCATGGGTTTCAAATTCCAAAATTCAAGCATCTTAAAGTCAGAAAATCAATAGTGATTTGTTGATGTGAGTGTACTTGTGGTCCAAGTAGTAGTCTCCAGGTATTGGATACCCAAGTATGAGTACAAGTACATAAAATGTGTGTAAATTACCAACTACCAAGTACCCCAAATATGGTTTGACAATCATTATTACTCATCCATAAAAAGAAGGACAATTGATATAAAATCGTGTTTAATAAAAGTTGTTATAAGAATTTAAAATATCTTGATACTCTTGGTTGAGCCTCCTGACAGTGATTCTCAGAGGAACCCTTTGACGAACATTTTGGCCCTGAATCCCTCTCTCCAGTGATCAGCCTGATGTCCTCAACAGCTTGTTCTTGCTTAACACCAACACAGCCTTTGCTAATAATCTCTCCCTTATGCAATGTTCTTTCCTTCAACAAAACTTTTCTGACACTTTTCCTATGCTTTTAAAGTCACCGCAAAAATTCACGAAGAAATCCATAAGAGCTTTGCCATCTGAGAAAATCACCGAAAGCAACTCTGTAATACTCCTTATATGATGTTGGCATTGCATAGGTCAGGGTGTCTCTTCTTTGGCCCTCTATCTTTAACTATATTGTGATGAAATGTGAAGGGATGACTGGCATTTGGAGTTTTTGGAGGCTTACTTAGGAGGTCTGTCATTGTCTAAATCCAGTGTAATGACAATTTTGTCACTAAATGATTTGTTTGTCTGTTGGTCAGGCCTATTGATTGTCTCGATGTCTGGCTTTCTAACCCACTAATTATGTTTTATTTGCTTGTTTTACTTCATTTTAATTTCTATATTTATATTCATTCTTTTATTTTTATTTGACTGCCTTTGAGTACTGCCCTTGTTTGTCACAGTGCCTTGGCATCCGAAAAGGATATATAAGACACTTTAAATATCAGCTAATTGTATTATATAGTATTATATATGTAGATGCCAACCAGCCCTCTCACACCAACCCAGATGGCAAACACATGGGTGCTTTAACCTTCCTTCCAGGTCCATCAC